>CM034351.1:10496779-10690405 GCA_019925275.1 Mytilus edulis
TCATATAAAGGCATTGTGTTATAAACATTATCCAAAAAACGTTCAATGAAATGTTTTAGTGACATGTCTTTTAAATGTTTTAACAACATTTCAGAATTTGGTGTTAACCATGTTAACATCATAAAAACGTTACGTAATTAACATTGATGAAATATATTTAAACACATTTTTTTTTTGTTAATGTGTTAACAACATGAACAATAATCTTTGAATATTGATATTAAAAGATTTACGCAAAAGCATTCAATAGAAATAATGAAACAATTTACTCAAAATATATACATATTGGTGTTATCCAGATTTGTTGTTTTAGTGCCAACTGCGAACGTTTCAAATTCAAAATATAATCGTTCTCAACACTTCTAAAACATAATCCTAACCTATTTTGGAACCAGAAACCAAAGGTATGACTAACTCTTTAGATGTGAAAATAGCTCAAATTTTTCAACTTATAAATGCGTCTGAAGATACCCAACAACAAAATAAATGAGATGTGGTATGTTTGCCAATGAGACAACTATCCACCAGATTTCTTGAGTGTCAGCAAACACAATTTAAAAATGAGGTAATTATTTATTCGGTGCCATTATTATGATATTGATCACAAATGCAGGATTGAGATATGTGATATCATATATGATCTTGTTTTCTATATTATAATAGTTGTAGTATGTCGCATTAGCGGATAAATTTCTTGACCTATTAAAGTAGTTGGTATGCGGTACCTTGGTTATTGTTGCCTTTTTGATATTTTGTTTATTTACATGAATCAAGTGAAGTATTAAGAAAATTTCATTTCTACAGTCCAGGCCAATAAAATGTATATTGTCAAAGCTTGATTATTCCATTCTTCGTTTTAATCTATTAAAAAATGTGTATTTTTCTAAGAAACAGTATACATGTGAGATGAACGATTATTTGAATGTAAATACTGAATGAAATAGGAATGAATGATATCAGAATTTTACTCTCATTTTAAACTAACCAAACTGTGATGTATGAATAATTTGCAGAGACTGATAATGTTCTTTAGAAAGAGAAGATATGATAATGATTTTACGATAAGTAAATGAAGACAAATGCAATTATAGGTCTCCATTTTGCCTTTAACAATGAGAAATTTTCATACAGTATGGTCAGCTATAACAGACTACCTCACATGAAAAATGTGAAACAATTTAAACGAGACAATAAACGTCCTAATTTATCAAATACAATTAATGAAAAACAAATATGACAGACATGATCTATGGACAATCAACAATGTGTTACTGCACAACATGAGAACAATCTATAAAAACTAGCTGCAAATGGCTTAACTAAACAAATTTGCATGAAGCACAAATAAACCACCTTACATGAACACATAGCATTAAAGTTATTAAAGTACATAGACAAAGACGACTTTTATATTCCAGCATTTTTTTCGATACACTTTTGATGTCAAAATGATGTTGCTAATACTTAACGGTAAGCGTCAGTTATTCAAAGGAGCCTTTTACACAAATAAATCGTGTGTCAATAGGCTTAGCCTATCTTGATTGAACCGCACAAGTTCATAAAGAAGGAAATCGATATGGGTATTGTATTCACCGTGCATATTGTTAAAACAAATCACCAGGAGCCTATTTTTCATCGTAAAAGGTTCATTTTATTTTCCGTTGAATCTTGATGCGTGCACATATACCTATTACGATTAACTTTAGAACAAAGTTTAAAAAAAGAAGTAAAAAACAATATCCAGATTTCATCGTAAAAACATAGACAACCACAATGTTATTTGAGCATCTGTTTGTAAATATATATACAGACTGCTTTCAAACAGGAGCCATTCATTCTGAAAAGGGCAATATGTCCTCAATATTACTAAAAGTTATAACTTGACCAGGAACTACGGGATATTCAATTGTAAATAAAATATATATGTTAAAACTCGGCAAATCTACAAGAACAACAATCGGCCAATATACACAATGACCACTCGGATAAAAAGTCAAATCACAAAAATAGCGAACTCCGAAGAAAATTCAAAACGGAAAGTCTCTTATCAAATGGCAAAATCAAAATCTAAAAAACATCAAACGAATGGATAACAACTGTCATATTCCTGACTTATTAAACAGTGGCAAATCAAATTAAACGACCCTTGGATGATATTCATGTAATATGACACTCGGTCGATCTATAACATTACCAGGAAATATATTAAATAACACTAGGCCAATTTAGAAAAAAAATCTACTTGGTTATTATATTTGATAGTACTCCGCTAATCTACAAAATGACTACTAATTTTTTATAAAAATCAGCCAAAAAAGAGCACGACCGCTCGTATAATATATACGATAACTATCGACAAAAACAAGTACGGAAATAAAGAGGATAACACTCGCCAATCTTCAAATGACTACTAGATAATTTATAAGATAACTCTGACCATATATATCATATATTCTGTCATTGTTCATTAAACTTGACCTTGAACAACATTTTTTAAATATAAACAGGATAAGTACAACGTGACAACATTATTTGATTGTTGACTCATCATAACAGGAAGATATAGGTTGTAAATATTAACGATTTAAACTTGATATCATCCGAAAATTACAAGTACACAAGTTATATTATGGTAATAAACTTCTTTTGACTTTAATTATTGTACTTTCCAACATTTGTCCAATGCATTTAATTATCAGTCTAATAATATTTATTATATTAAAGGTAATATGATAAAAAAAAAACACATTTCAGTCAATGCTATACTCGGGAGGGCCATTTGCTATATAATTAGTGGTAGGGATGAGCCGCTGGAATAGGTCACTTTTTCATGCTCTATGATATATGAAAAGGTTGAGAAATTCAGATTAAATATATCAATAGGTTGATATTATCACTTGCTTGATTATATCATTAGTATCTGAAACTAATCAGATGTCCGTATTTATTTTTGATGCGGTTAAACCACAGTCGTAAATGCATCAGTTATTTGTCAAACCAATTAAACTCTATTTATTCTGATGTTGTATTTCCACTGATGCCAGTGATAGATGCAATAAATCCAACTATTTTGACATTTGCACCTAATTAACATTCAAGGATTTGTATACATAAAACATGGTAACAATTATTTAAAGAAATTCCATTGTGACAGCGTCCTTTAAGAGGGAACGGCAATGAAACTTTTAATTAATATTTAAACATGTTAAAATCACTGAAGGTGTTACACTCTGGGGTGATTTTACATTTATCTGACCACAGATGTAATACCATCTATGATCTGACCAAACGTCTTAAAATATATGTGTTGTATTTTGGAATTGAAATATCTTCATAATAAAAAATGTAAAATGGGCAATAAGAAAAAAGTGTTTAAGATGTGAAGAATTTATTGGAAAAGAAGGTGATAGTTTTGCGACTATTTTGCTTCTTAACAAGCTGATGAGCGGGGAAAATATTGAAATATATCTATAGGTCTGTTTTTTGTTAATTAATATATGACAAGGTATATATTTTCGATAAACAAAATATATGAAAAGGGTGGGGTACTTCAGCTGCTCACCCCTACCAAAAAAAGTTTGAAGTGCCCCCCCCCCCCCCCCATGCTATAAACACAACTTGTTTCGAGAACTTATCAAACAAGGGTGTCCATTTCATTTCTTCAGTCAAGTTAAAGGCTTAATCGTGTGCCAATATCTTAATTCTTTACCTTAAACATGTGTTAACAGTATTATTTAAGTGAATTTTGTTTTCGGTTACGTTTTACGGAGGTTTATTAGAGCATACAATAGTAGATATCATGTGTGTCCCTCTCTCTGTAGTTTCAAATATCAGTGCTCTATTATATGTTGTCTGACATCATTGAGGCAGACATCATAATCAATCGCTGAATTTTATTATATATTGCCTGGTGTCTTTGGGAGGAACAACATAATCAATAGGCGAATTCTATTATGTGTTCAATGGTGTTGTCTAATGTCGTTGAGACAACCTATTTAATCAATCGGCGGATTTTATTACATGTTGTCTGGTGTCATTGAGACATACATCAAAGTCAATCGGCAGATTTTATTACATGTTGTCTGGTGTCATTGAGACAGACATCAAAATCAAGCGGCGGATTTTATTACATGTTGTCTGGTGTCTGTGAGACAGACATCAAAATCAATCGGCGGATTTTATTACATGTTGTCTGGTGTCATTGAGGTTGTCAAGTGATTATATAGGTTGTCAAGTGATTCTATAGGTTGTCAAGTGTCATTGAGACAAACATAGAAAATAAATCGGTATAATCCATCTGTGGGTTCTATTACATGTTGTCTGACGTCATTGAGACAAACAAAATAATTAATCGGTGGTTTCTATTATATCATGTATATGTTGTCTGTTGTTATTTAGGAGAGACAACATAATCAAATGGTGGATTTTATTATATGTTGTCTGACGTCATATAGACAGACAACATAATCAATTGAGGAATTTTATTATATGTTTCCTGGTGTCATTGGGAAAGACAACATAATCAAAAGGTGGATTCTAGTATATGTTGTCTGGTTTCATTGAGACAGACATGATAATTAATCGTTTGATTATATTGTTTGTTGTCTGGTGTCTTTGAGACAGATATAATACTCAATCGTTTGATTATATTGTTTGTTGTCTGGTGTCTTTGAGACAGATATAATAATCAATATATTTTACTGCATTACACTCAGAACAACAACATATTAAAGACGTGTTTCCTTCATCAAAGAGCAAATTCTTCTGGCTCTAAGCTAGCAATTTCTATGATAGGTTTATTGTCCTGGGTTTATAATTTCTGATCCCATTTCACAAAGTTGATACACAACTATCTTGTCTTGTTTTATTCTAAAATGGGAAAGTCATTAAAAATTGACCAAAACAAATAAATTGACTCAACTAATTTAACAAAATATGTTCACTGTTTATCAAATAGAACATCTTTAGCAAACTAGTATGTCGACACTGTCTGCCAAGTGCTATCACGAAGTTAAGTGTACAAGATGAATTTATTCTGGTTACTAAACATTAACGTTATAAGAATGCAAGACCAATATTACCTAATTTTTTTTTATCATAGTTTTATTTTCTTCAAAGGTACAGAATAGGACAGATATCATCTACACTTGTTTTTATCAGTCTTGTGTTTTCAACTTTCTTATTATTATGTTAGTTTTACCTTTTAATTCCTCTAGACAATATCTTCAAATGTATAAAAGTAAATCAAAGTGCCCAGATGCAATGAATATACAATACATCAACGACCATCTATGTCGTTGAAAAAAGTTAAAGTGAGCTAAAATAGAACAAAAAAATATATAGAACAAAACAAGCTTACTTACCTTTTATAGCTATTACATCTACATTTTGCTGCTTTAAAATAACATCGTCGCCTATTAGAGTATTACCTCATATTGAATAGAAGAGCAGGAAGCAAACATTTATTCAGAACGAGGCAGTGATGAACTGCTCTTCTATTAATTGTACATCCAAGTAATTTAAGTGTAATACAAAATCGTAACTGTACTTATCGTCTTGACTTAACATGATAAAATAAAGACAGGATAACAAAAAGGTTTTGCAATATAATTCCAGTACAACATAGGAGAATAAAGACTCTTGAAATGTCGTGCGTCCGATTGGATATTCTGAATTTTATTTCATCACGACCTCTCAAATCTATATATCATTGATGTATAGATACGTCAACGCGTGTTGGGACTAGAAAACAAAACGGTATCTACCAAATAATCAAATTCATCTAACATAGGAACTATATAACAAAACGGTACCTACAAAATAATCTAATTCATCTAACATAAGAACTATATAACAAAACGGTACTTACAAAATAATCAAAAACACCCAACATAGGAGTTAGAGGCTTCACTATTGTTAATAATCTATAAAATATTCACCAACGCTAATTTTTTTTAAACATAGGTTATAAATTGTTTCAATACTAAATTACCTAATGACTTTATACACTGACTGGTAGAATAAAAAAAGTCAGTCAAAAAGCTAAAAATCAATAAGCGCTTTACATGTCTCATTAAAAGCCTTCTAACACGCAAAACAAAGTAGAGATACAATTTTTGATAGAAGATGATTAATTGATACATTTCTATCTACTTCTATATTACATCATCTTAAAATTTTTGCTTTAAATACATGTAGAACAAATGCAGATACGGTCTCTTTTTAAGATTGAATATGGTAAGAAGACATTTGTTTAATGATATACGGCATTGCCCTTTTTAGATGGTTTTTGGGGAGGGAATCGTTCTTGGATTTTTATTAAGCTAAGACTGAAAAAATATAACGGTCCATTCATTAGAAGTCAAACATTATCGTTTAATATTGCTTTACTTAACTATCACCTTACACAATATGTCCGATTACCAATTGACAAGCTAAAAGTCTGACGTAAAGGATGTACACCACTAATTCATGGCCCCATTGCTTTCTATGTTAAATTCCGCAATTTCAAACAGACAAAGCTCTTTTGTTTGAAGTTTAAATAAAGTGACAATAGGTCCATGTCAAAGCAACACTTCACGGTGTCTTGTACTGGAAAAATCAACATATCTTTAATGGCATATAAGAAAGAACTGGTTCTCGGAACTTTGGATGTACCAAAACAGGTACATCAGATCTGACAAACAGGAAAAATGTACCCTCTTTATAAAATGTATTAATATTCAAAATTATAAGTCAAAAAGTGTTCTACAATGATCATCAGTCATTTCATTTGATACCAACAATACCTAAATATTCTACATATTTTGAAAGTAACACGCATGCGTAGGAACTATTTTGTGTTAAATATGTACTTCTTTCTGGTATGTGCTTTCTGTCCGGGACGAATTAGTGGTGCTACACCTAAACCCAGTATTAGAACCCATTACATTCCACAGAGTTTAGGAAAATGATGTGATATATTGAACTCTAAAATCAGTGTTAATTCATTTGAAAGAGCACTAACATGTGCGCAATGGCGGTTCATGGTTTTATTATCATCAATAATAAGTGCACTCTTTTTTTACATAAACAAAAGTTTAAATATCATTATACTTAGACTATTCACATTTTATAAAACTATCTAATCCATCGGCATGACTTCTTGGAAAAAGCGTTGCATTTGCGTAGAAACATGTACAAATCAGAAATTAAACACAAACAAGAAATTTGTGCATTTTAAACAATGCGAACAAATATATACTATCTTTTCACTTCTAGCCAGATAGCAATATAATCGCCATTTAATTGTTGTTGTCTTCACATATTACCCCTAGTATGTACATTGTTTTTCTTGCAAATATTTCTCATTAACCTTCCGAATTTATGTTTTCATATTCATTCCTCCAGTAGCAAGTTGGGGGTATTACAATTACAGTGTAAACACATAGGGTCATGCATTTTAACGATAAAGTATTTATTTGGTCCGGTTGAAAAAGGTCAAAAGTTAGAATATCTGAAGATGTAAACCTGAATGCAAGTCCTCCTCAACATAAAAATATCCATAGTTGGAGTTAGAGCTGATCAGTTTATCAATTTGTCCCAAATGTAATACATCATACTGTAAGAATAGTATTGAAAAAGCGTATGTTTTGTTAAAAAGAAATGCACTACATATCATGGGTGTCACGAGCCATTATATATTTGTCCTTTTTTAGGCAAAACAACAAATTTTGATGTACAAAGAGAACTAATACCAAATGAAGGCTCATGCTTTTCATGAACAAAGAACTAATTGAATTCTTATTGAACACAAACAAAAGTTTAAATATCATTACTTTTATATTAATCACATCAAGATAGATCGAAATGAATGATGTTAAAAGAGAATGCATATATTTGATAAAAACGAAAGAAAAAATGTCATTAGATTATATAAAAAAACAACTTACCCTGATGCTCACAAAGTCCTACCATCAAATGACAGTTAATGATTTCTACAAGTTTCTGATTCTGTGTGACGTAAAGTTTTATTATCTAATTACAAGCAGACTGTTTTAGAATCCATAAATACATAAGTTCTTAGGCAGCTTGCACTCACAGAAATACATAAGTTCTTAGGCAGCTTGAACTCACAGAAATACATAAGTTCTTAGGCAGCTTGCTCTCACAAAAATACATAAGTTCTTAGGCAGCTTGCACTCACAAAATTGAAACTTATTGTCATCTGTTGAAACAATTTCAAAAGAAAGATCTCAACGGTGTGAACCCTATCAAAAGCTATACAAATGGTATGAACAAATTGCCAGCAAAGTTATCTGTTCATTTATTTGATTATTTGAGTCTTCCTATTCGTACATAAAATTGTGAAATTTGGTATATGGATGTGTTCATATCATGTAATTGTTTATCTCTACATTTCCTAAATATTACATGTAGTCCTTTGGTTAGACTCAATTTTAAAGATAAGAGTCCCCCTGAAACACTCCTGTAAATTTACACATGGAATAAAGAAATGTGCCGATAACATTGCCTCTAGATCTGAATTTATAAAGATTTCCCATTTATTTTTCCATTGCCTCGCAATCACTTGTGTATGAGAACGACTTTTTGAGTGATTTACTTAAAGGGTGTTAACTCTCTCGAAGTCACTTCATGATCAAGGCAAATATTCACGGTACTCACATGTAAATCATATGAGGTCCGTCAATATTATTAGCAAACCCAAAGATGAAACCAAAAACAAATACATAGTCTGTAAAAAACTCAGTAAAGCATAATATTTTAATTAAATTCAGCAATGATATAAACAAAATATTTAACAATAAGATATCATCTCTTGACCAACATTTAAATTTCTGTTGTTTAAGCATATACATGTAAAAACTGAATAAAGACAAAAACGAAACATTTGACATACCCTAACCTTGAAACAAAAAGAAACATTAAGCAAATTTGAAATTAGTGATCTTTCCGTTGCTATTGAATCTGGAAGAGATAAAGAAAGTGATACAGCATCTGGAAAATTTGAGATAATAACACTTTTCTTGCTTTATCAAAACCAATTGATCTTTTCATACAAATTATCGGAATTTCAATGGGGACTAACTGTGCATCACTTATTGCGGATCTGTTTTTGTATTACTATGAGTTACAATTTATGACAGAAATCAGCAAAAACCCATCGAAACAACATATGATAAACAAATTGATTAATAATTTTAGATCTTTGGATGATATTTTGGCTCTCCACAATGACGACTTCAGTACGTATACTAAAGAAATTTATCCTGTTGAACTTTCTTTAAATAAAGCTAATACTAACAATGACCACTGCCCTTTCCTCGATCTTGATATCTTTATTACTAACGGAAAGCTTAATACTAAAATTTATGATAAAAGAGATGATTTCTCATTTCTATCGTTAATTATCCATTTTTAGATGGTGACGTTCCCTTGTCACCATCTTACGGTGTGTATACATGTTATATATCTCAACTTGTACGATTCGCGAGTGTATGTAACAATGTTTTAGATTTTAACGAGATAAATTTATGTATTACTGAAAAATTATTACACCAGGGTTTTTCGATATCACAAACTAGTCAAAACATTTACTAAATTTTATCATCGGTATAAGGACACCATTCGTAAATATAGCTCAACATGCAGACTTCTTATACATTCAGGTAATTCACATCCAATTTTGTATTGAAATATTCTTTATAAAGCACAAACATGTCAGTATTCACCTCAGAAACTAACAAAACCTTTAAATATACTTCTTAAGAAGGGATATAGTTACGATACTGTTGTCAGGTCATTAACGATTGCATATTTTGGCGTTAATATTGATTCACTTATAGGGTCTTTGCATCGGAACTAAACAAATTTATCAAAAACACAGTTGTTGTCATGACACGTGTTACGTTCTTCTCATATTTGCTATGATGGTATGATACTAAACCCCTAACGGGAAGGATTTTGCCTGATATTCATATTATGAAATCATAATCTTTCAATCAGTTTAATTGAAGTCTGGAGCTGGCATGTCAATTAACTGCTAGTTGTCTGTTGTTATTTATGTATTATTGTCATTTTGTTTATTTTCTTTGGTAACATCTTCTGACATCAGACTCGGACTTCTCTTGAACTGAATTTTAATGTGCGTATTTTTATGCGTTTACTTTTCTACATTGGCTAGTGGTTTAGGGGGATGGTTGAGATCTCATAAACATGTTTAACCCCGCCGCATTTTTGCGCTTGTCCCAAGTCAGGAGCCTCTGGCCTTTGTTAGTCTCGTATTATTTAAATTTTAGCTTCTTGTGTATAATTTGGAAATTAGCATGACGTTTTTTTATCCCTGAACTAGTATAAATTTGTTTAGGGGCCAGCTGAGAACGCATCCGGTGCGGGAATTCTTGCTACATTAAAGACCTGTTGGTGACCTTCTGCTGTTGTTTTTTCTATGGTCGGGTTGTTGTATCTTATAAGAAAACAATAAGATGGCGATTTCACGTATCTCTTAAATACAGTTTTGGGGAACGACAAGATGAACACAATATAAAATAATCGTCTTACAATCAAATCCATTCTACAACAATTCACAATTATATATATATTTTTATCATTAAGAGAAAAGTCTTTGTATTTCTCCAAAATATCAATATTCTGTCGCGAACAAGTTTTTTTTTATTTCTTAATTAGGGAAAATAAAACGGTCCGTATTTCTTTGTCTTCATAGCACGAATAATTACTTTGTAATTGAAACGCATGTTCCAAATAACTTAGTCCATAACAGGTCTTTAGATATTCGCAACTTGTCCTTATACTATTAGTTCATGAGTTTTCATAAGTTGTGTCTATATATATATACTTCCAAGAAATACACTTAACCTATTTTTTTGATCGTGGATGGATTTAACAATCTTTCAAAATTCCAAATTGACGAGAAAAACATCCTGTTAAAAGGAAGTTGAAACTTATGTACAGATGAAATTTCTGTCATTTTGTTTAAATTTTAACCGAGGGATTTACATTTACTGATAACAAGTTCATGACGCGTATTTAATTCACATTCGAAAGAAAATAACATCATAACTTCCATGAAAGTTAATTCCGAAGCTTACTTTCATTTCAGCATATTTCTAAGAGGCGACAGCAGGCCACAGACCACAAAAAATTTCCCTATCATTTCTTTATAACGTTTTTTTCGCATTAAAACAAAAGGCACTCCGAATTTGCAAAATGTTTGGTGTGTGTAATATACAGTATAATTCTCACATTATATCCAACCTTAAGGAAAATCCCTTCTGTGCATTTCATAAAATGAGCCAAAACAAATCCCTACTGCTATGGACAAGTCAAGAGATGTTTCGAAAACTATAAATTGTACCTTTTGCAACTGACCTAATCACTCATTCACAAAACTGAATAGTTAAACTAATGCATCTAAAAATGTATTTTAACTTACTTCTTTCATTTCCACCCCATAAAAACTAAGAAATGAATCAGGAAAGCAAAGAACAAAAATAAAGAAGAAAGACAATAAAAGGGACTATATTCGTGGACAAAGATAAGGGGGGTCATTAATTGTGGTCGTGGGCCAGAATTTGCAATTCTTCATTTCTATTTATCAAATTGTGTATTCTTTCAAGAATTTTAATAAAAGTTAGTTATTGCTGTAATGCAATCATTCGAATCATACTAAAAAAATGAAGGTCAAACAATTTGATAATTTTTGAAAATATGAATTATACAAATTTATGAAAGCCTAGATGACGATGTCATAATTGTCTTAATTAAAGTTTCGGAGATAGCAAATAGAGTTTTTATCAGATTATTTTAAATATTCAATACAAATAGCATAAAGCATTTAGTATTATGAAGACAATTAAATGGAAATACATTATAGGTCTTTATCAATCAATTCTGAAAGTCTATGTGTCTGTCAGCGTTAAATAATAACGGTCAAATTAAGGAAATGAGGGACACAAGCCCTCTTAAGTTAAACCGTTTAAATCTTTCCCCTGAAAATTCAAGTTTTAATAAACTGAGAACCATTGTTTTCTATTACTGTTCACCTTCTATTTCCCGTTTATATGCAAATATCCGTCTTTGCGACCTTTCTAATACAAATGTAGAAAAGATTTAAATGATACATTATATCCTAGTTTAATCAATCCTTTAACTCTACTTTCCGCTATATAGATGACGTTCTTTCACTAAACAACTCAAAATTTGGTGACTATGTGGAACGCATCTATCCCATCGAATTGGAGATAAAGGATACTACAGATACAGTTAAGTCAGCTTCATATCTTGACTTACATCTAGAAATTGACAATGAGGGTCGGTTGAAAACAAAACTTTACGACAAAAGAGATGATTTCAGCTTTCCAATTGTGAACTTTCCATTTCTAAGTAGCAACATTCCAGCAGCACCTGCATACGGGGTATCTGTCTCCCAATTGATACGATATTCCCGTGCTTGCATTTCCTATCATGATTTTCTTGATAGAGGGTTACTGCTCACAAAGAAGCTATTTAACCAAGAGTTCCAAATGGTGAAGTTGAAATCATCCCTTCGTAACTTTTACGGACGCCATCAAGAGTTGGTTGACCGTTATGGAATAACCGTTTCACAAATGATATCGGATATGTTCCTTACGTCGTAACTACAATCCCCTTCCCTTTCATGAATGTGACCTACCGAATTAGACTATTTACCGAATTTGTAATCACATAAGCAACACGACGGGTGCCACATGTGGAGCAGGATCTGCTTACCCTTCCGGAGCACCTGAGATCACCCCTAGTTTTTGGTGGAGTTCGTGTTGTTTATTCTTTAGTTTTCTATGTTGTGTCATGTGTACCATTGTTTTTCTGTTTGTCTTTTTAATTTTTAGCCATGGCGTTGTCAGTTTGTTTTAGATTTATGAGTTTGACTGTCCCTTTGGTATCTTTCGTCCCTCTTTTTTTAATCACCGATGAGTCTTTTGTAGACGAAACGCGCGTATCAAATTATAAGCCTGGTACCTTTGATAACTATTTACACCACTGGATCGATGCTACTGCTGGTGGACGTTTCGTCCCCAAAGGTATCACCAGCCCAGTAGTCAGCACTATTATATAGTCATTTTTATAAATTTACTGTTTGCAAAATTATGAATTATTCGAAATACTAAGGATTTTCTTATCCCAAGCATAGATTACCTTAGCCGTATTTGGTACAATTTTTTGGAATTTTGGTTCCTCAATGCTCTTCAACTTTATACTTGTTTGGCTTTCTATTTTGTTTATCTGATCGTCACTGATGAGTCTTATGCAGACAATACGCTCGTCTGGCGTATCAAATTATAAGCCTGGTACCTTTTATAACTATTAATCCTGAAAACATAAGGTCTTTTTCACGTACACCTACTCAATGTTTTACGTGCTTCATATTTCCCCACAACATTGTATAAACCAGATTGCAAATTGTATATTTTTCGTTCATGCGTGCACATATCCTCATAACAATCTTACTCATATAGAAATACAAAAGTTATAATACCGTACTAATTAAGTCATCAAAAAGTTTGGAGTCTAGTAATTTAATATTCACGTGCAAGTACTGAACGTTGTTGGAAAATTTTTGTCCACTATGCTCTTCAATTTTGTTTGGCCTTCTCAATCGTATTTTTTTTAATTCGAGCGTCACTAATGAGTCTTTTTAAGACGAAACGCGTGTCTGGCGTATACACGTTTAATCCCTGTATATCTGATGAGTTTACTTTCGTTGAGTTGCGTCTCATTATCCTGCAATATTGTAATACAAATAAGGGTTTAACAGTATAATGACTATTTCCAAACTAGAGTGGTTTCATCTAAGAAACACGATCGGCCCGCAATTTCACTTAATAATCATACTTCACCAGGAGCTACAATGATTGGGATTGTAAATCAAGACAATGTTTTCTGGGTTATACGATTATTTAATCGTTCCATTATGATTGATTTCAAAGTAAGCGATGTGATATGATTGGCAATGAGAAAATTATCCTCCAAATGTCGACAGAAATGGATGTAATCAATTGTAGACAAGCGTATGGCTCTGATTCCTTGCCCGGCTTTGGCTATACTTTTTGGTCCTTTTTTTTTATAGCTTTTCATATTTTAACAAGCTTTGGATTTTCAAATATTTTGGCCTCGAGCATCACTTAAGAGACATTGATTAATCGAAATACGCATCTGGTGCAGAACAATTGGTACCATTTATGTTATAACTTCAACAATGAGAAAACTCCATACCATATAAACGGCTATAAAAGGCATCGACATGAAACATTAAAAAATAATTCATTTGAGAAAACTAACGCCTCAATCTATATCAAAACAATTTCAGAAAAGCGATTGTATCTTGAACTGGCTACAACCACTGAACTAAAGGCCACTGACTTAGGACGGGCTCATCAACAATGGGGTGGGTTGAAACGTGCTAAAAGGCGTCAACAATCTTTCTTACCTTGGATAATGTTCAAACAGTAAAACATAAGAATAAATTATAGAATGTCCACAACTTTTTAAAAATGTCTGGCATTTAATAGTTATAATATTTTGGACAATAATATCGAATGTATTACTTTGATCGAGTTGCGTATTAAACAGTTTCACAGGGCGCATCAACAAAAGTATTTTGTAGCAACATATCTGACCAGGAAAAAAACAACATTGACGAATATCAGAAATTCTGATTAAAAACAATCGGGCCAACTCAGTTATTATAATTTGAAAACATATTTTAAAACACAGTATAAGTACTACATGCACTCCGTGATTACATTATGACTCAATGTAACAGGAAGATATGGAACGCCACAGCTGCCTTATGATAAGAATAACCATGTCATTAAGGTTAGAGATATATCATGAAGCAAATGTTCTATACTATAAGCGTCCGTGTACATTTACGCCAAACATTTTTCATTTTAAAATGAAAAATCCATTTTCAAATTGCTCTGCAAATTTTAAAGGTAGTTCGTTTGAAAAATGTAACAAAAATCTATTGAAATCACTTTCGAAAAACCATTTTCTTTATGAGGTTTGACATTTTTTATTTTCATGAATTTAATTTTTGATTTTACGAAGATATTTAAACAAATAACAAAAAGTGTGTGTTAAAAATGATTTTGTTTTGTCAAAAGTTTCAATATATTAAAATATTTGTATTTGCTTGCTTAAGAAAACAAAACCTATTTCAATCTTATTCTTAAAAACAAATATTGAAAATACTGATCTTTAGCATTTTTCAATTTAGTTTACAATATTGAAAATTGAAAAATGCTCTAACGTGGAGCATTTTTCAATTTGACTTCAAATATTGAAAAATGAAAAATGCTCCAACGTGGAGCATTTTTCAATTTGACGTTTGATATTGACAAATGAAAAAAGCTTCAATTTTTCATTTTTTATTTTACTGTGCAATATTCAAATTTGAAAAATGTTCATTATTTAAATGTCTAATAATGAGAACGAAATGTAATTTGTTTCAATATAGGCGTTATAAATGTTTAAATTGTTGACACTTTTTATTAAATGTTTTACTATTTCCGTTTTCTTTTTTCTTGTTTTATAGAGCGTAATATATCTTGAAGATCTTTTTAAGGTGTGTTTGTGTGTGTACTATGTGTGGTATCAACAAATTCGGAACAAGAATGGTACACTGAGAAGTACGATAATGACCACAATTAATCATTCTTTCTTTTTATTTATATATCTAGTCGTCTTTGTAGCTACATGTTTATATATATCTTTCGATCTATCCATGGAAGTATTATCAATATAATACTTCCTTGATCTATCTATCTTTCATTCATTGTATATATCTATCTGTCTATCTATCTGACTTTTGTTTTTCTTTGTCTTTTTTTTTCTTAGAATTATCGGTGTTGAAATCTTTAATTTAGTTCTCTCGAAGTGAAGAAGTCACTTGCTTACATACATGTACAAGTTGTAAGAATGGAAGAACTTTTAGACCATCGATATTTGATTCAACAAATGATACTTGACGGAAGAACACACCAAGACATTTCTCAACACTTGACGTTAGGAATCAAGCATGCATCAGCGCGAACAATAAGCCGTTTTTTTTCTTCTGAAAATGGAATTACTAGGCGATGCGGAGTAGACGAAGGAGCATTACACCATATCGTGGCTGATTGTGTCAAACATGTTAGAAAATAAGGAAAAATATAAGAATATTAAATATTGTCCATGTCAGTTTCTGTACATGCTAAAGGAGCAGGGTTCACGGGTGGAGTGGGTTGGGGAGGGATGGGTGTAGACGTTATATTATTCTGATTACTGCGCTAGTATTTGTTTTCAAATTTGTATTTTTCTGCATTTTACAGCATTTCCTAATTTTGAATTTGTTTAATACAAACTTGTTTTTCCCAAGCTTATGATATTCACAGTTCTCTGTCGCAGAATATCAAATAAGCATCATCTTTTAAAAGAAAACATGAAATTAACTTGCATGTATGTATGTGTGGTAAATGTATATTTTGAAGGATGAAAGACTTCTTATATTTGCTTTGACCGGAGAAAAAAAATGTCAAAAGAATATGTGAATAGCATTTCCCCTGAGTTTCTGTTTTATGTACATTCTATTTCCTTTTATTCAATATGATTTTACATCTTTAATATGTGAAAGTAAAACAAGTATTATAGGACAAATATGTCGACACAAGAAATGGATCTCAGTCACTGACGATCTTCTTTTTAAATAAAAAAAAGTAAAAAAAAACCAAACAGATCAACACTGATCAACACAAACGTATTCAAAACCATATGCATCATGTACATGGAACATATACTAGTATACTAGTAGTTACATTTAAATCATGTTGTGCGCATAGTGTGTGTTTTTTTTCCAGCCCACATACGGTCGGACAATAATGACAGGCCATTTATCAAGCAAAGGAATCAACGTGTCTGAGGCTAGAGTTAGTAAAGCATTAGCGACAGTCAATCCTCTCTACCATCATTTACGACAGCAGCAGTGGCGGATCCAGAAGTTTTCATAAGAGGGAGGGGGCACTGACAGACCTAAGGGGGCGCTGAAGTCATGTTTTAGTGATTCCCTATATAATCAACCACTTTTTCCCCACAAAAGAGAGGGGGGCAACAACGGAAATTCATAGTGTTTCAACTTCTGCAATGATGACAGTGTATAATGCACATGGTTGACGCTTCCACAAAGAAAAGAAGTAAGGGACGACATTAAAAGTGCAATGTAGGATAAAACAAACTTGATTCACATAGTTTTTTTCACTGACACTCCCCCTTTTTTTCTTCACTTAATTTGAGAAAAATTGATTTTAAAATATGGACATATATAAAATCGATTTTGGATAAACAAAAAACTCAGCAATTTTACAACCCCCCCCCTTCTCTCCCACCCCAAACTATTTGATTGAAGTGTTTTCATCCTACATTCCTTCTGCTTTCATGACTGTTACCATCGGTCATGGATTTTGCGTTTTATTCGGGGACATTAAACATCTCTTTTGAAAAGCCTTAATTTTTGTTTGGTAGTCAAAAGAAAGGTCAACAAAAAGTTAATATTTACAGCTAATTTCCTAATGCATGTAGAGGAAAACTTTGGCTAGCTTGCTTGCTTTGTTTGTATATTGTACAATCATATTAGGATACCACCCAATTAAATTCAAATATAATATATACAGGTTAAACTATGCCTATATATATATATATTGTTTAAAGATGTCAATCTTATTTACAAAGCTTGTATAAACAATTATACAAAAAAGCAAGCAAGCCAACCAAAGTTTTACTTGTAAGCTTTAGGAAATCAGCTGTAATAGATAAATCTTTTGTCAATGTACAAGTTATGTGTGTGTGTGTGTGTGTGTGTGTGTGTGTAAAAATCGTCTTCTAGTTAGTTATGTCGCTTTTCTCTTGTATATCATTATCTTTGAAGCGTTCTTCACTACTCCCAAATGACATGACAGAGACTTGAACCCTACAACATTCTAAAACAGTAACTTTCTTTTCCTGCCTACTTGTATCCCTAGCTATTAATCTGTATGAATGTATTACAGTTGTGGTCCTTATTCAATTTGCTGTCAGTCATAACTTATTTTTTCCATCGTTTTATTAACATCTTGACGGGTTTTTTTTTTTCGTTTCTTTTATTGTTTCGATTTTTGGGTTTGTTCGGGCTAATTTCCTATAACAAAGATGATAACAAACTAAAAGTTATCATTAGTTTATTTCGCTTCCTCTACTTAGTATTTGTTTAGCAACCAACAATCAATCAATCCAGCTCTTAATTATTTGTAACAAACGTATATAATGGTCCTTTCATACTTTTTATAATTATCATTCCACTGCAGGGAACGATGTTTTGGAATATAGTTTCATATCATTTTGTATTACGCTTACGGAAAATACATGATTGTGCAAGGTTTAACTTAATGTAAATGTCAGAAAGTTCATAAACTTGGTAGCATAGCATTCGTTACTCTCCTTTTTATGTGACAATATATAAGAGTTATGGAACTTTAACGACTGTAGGGTAAAATCAACTGTTTCATACTAATTACTTTCCCCTGAATTATAAATTTAAAAAAAAACTTTCCTTTCTGTTGTCAGAATAGGAACGAGAATTGGACAAAGAGACAACAACCCGACCAAAAAGCAAAAACAGCCCAAGGCCAGTAGTGGGTCTTCAATACAGCGAGAAAATCCCGAACACGGAGTCGTGCTCTTGTTGGACCCTTTACACAAATGTGTACTGGTTCATCGAAAATGGACGTCTACGGAAGCCGGTTAGTTTTAGGGTGGAGTTCTATTTTTCAGTCGTTGTAACGACTTAGCTAAGTTGTTATAACGACTAAGCATATTTGTCTTGTTAAACAACTTAGCCAACTTGTTTTAACGACTTAGCTTACTTGTTTAAACATCTTAGCTAACTCGTTAAAACGACTTAGCTAACTTGTTAAAACAAATTAGCTAACTTGTTATAACGACTTAGCTAATCTAACTCGTTATAACAACTTAGCTAACTTGTTATAACGACTTAGCTTACTCGTTTAAACGAATTAGCTAACTTGTTTAAACAACTTGTTAAAACGACTTAGCTAACTTGTTATAACGAGTAAGTTAAGTTGTTTTAATGAGTTAGCTAAGTTGTTTAAACAAGTAAGCTAAGACGTTAAAACAAGTTAGCTAAGTTGTTATAACAAGATAAATATGCTCAGTCGTTATAACAACTTAGCTAAGTCGTTATAACAAGTTAGCTAAGTCGTTATAATGACTTAAAAATAAGACTCCAACCTGACACTAACCGGCTTCCGTAGACGTCACATTAAATTCCGAAACATATTAATAAACGTAATTAAAAAAAATATACATACAAACGAACTAAGCTCTTCTTTTTTTATTCTATTATAGTACTTAACTTGCTGATAAGTAGTTTGTGCAAGCTAATGTACTTCCATTGTGACTTTCAGAAATAACTTGATAGTTGCGTAAGGTATATATCATACTTTTCAAACGATTCGGTAGTTGACATAATATATTAATAGAGACACCTGTCTCCTGTTGAATACAACATAAGTGCTTACCAAGAGACTTTTGGTTATGTGTTTAGTTGGGTTGTTATTTCGCTGCCGTGTAAGCGACATTTTTTTTCTGTTTATATCAGTATAGATCAAATCGTCGTGTTGCGATGTAATAGAAAAGGTATGAAGAGAATTATAAAGCCATAGTTTTAATAGAGATTCTGCTGAGAATACTAACTTACAGAAAAAAAATTGATAAAAAATTTACTATTTGATACATAATTGATTTATAATCCTAACAGGTATCGATAATAAAATTACAATTTTTTTTGGGGTCAAAATCAATTGCAATTGTACTGATTGATTTTGTAGGCTTAGACACATGATGGTTTTTAGGTTGTTATTCGCATTGAACTAACTATCACAAACTTCGAGCACGCTTGTATTTGTACTATGTGATTATCATTTTCATAACTGTTTTTTTTTTTTTAATACACCCGTTTAAAACGGGACAATTAATAAAATACGCTTCCACCAACTTTTATAAAACTTTGAAGAGTTGTTCATATCTTTTGACGTAAGCTCCCTTTCGATTTTTTTAAATTTCAGATTTTGCGTTTTCGTGTCATGAATTTTTATGCTTAAAAAAGGGGTGATTTTCCAGTTTCGGACAATCACCCATAAACTCTTTCACAAACTTTTTTGAAATATTTACATTGTTGGAGTTATGTAGTCTTATTCATAAAAAAATGAGGCTTTTTCCAGTTTTTTTGATAATAAATCAAAAATGCTTTCAGCATTTAATGATGAAACTATGGTGACTAGTTAATATCTATAAAACTAAGTACCCTTTTGGTGTTTTTTTTTAATATAATTTCTGATTTGTTGTTGTATTGTTGTGGAATTTTTCTTCTGTAAAAATGTCGGAAACGGCCAAGGAAATTTATTCGTTAAAAATAATCCTTTAAAGCATAAAGACAAAGTGAGTATCATGCGCGTACATCGCAGCTTTTTGTTTATTTATTTGATGAGTCAAGCCTTTTCAACTTTTATAAGAAGTTTTATAATATGCTAATTATAATTGTTCAATGTTAAGGGGATGGTTGTTCTAAATATGCACAGTAAAATTGATTTTTCTCGAATGAATTGAAATGTTTTAAATTTTTCATTTTGAAATCTTTTGAAGCTTGCTGTGCGGTATTGGTTTTCCTCAATGGTGAAGACTGTACTGTGCATTATACTTGCTTACTTCATCATAATTTAATATCTGGTGGAATTTTTTTTCTCTGGCAATCATACCACATCTTTCTTTATAAAATTATGAATAAAACAAACACTAGTATTCGTCAGTTCAGTTACAAAGCACGCCATTCACGAATTAAGTAAATGAATACACGGAGAGCGCGCGGTAGCGTTATATATTTGCATGTGCCATTCATGCTATACATGATATATGAATTTTTATAAATGTACATGTATCAATTGGTGATGCTTTTTGTACTTGCTGTTTGGGAAACTAAGAAAAAATAAGATAAGCAACGTTTCTGCGGTATTGATTATGTTTATTGATTTTTTTTTAATTCGGGACCTCCGTATTTTATGTTTTAAAGCTTGGGATTTCGGAATCAGGACCCGTCCGACCCCCTCAACATAATATCAATGATTAGTACAGAAGGCGAGACATTTTCAGCGTGTGCACTCTTGTCATAATTTGGGAAATTTTAAATAATTTTAATTTGTTTAAGGTGGTATGGGTGTCTTCCTCCATCTTGGATTGTCAAAAACAGAGAACCAAAGGTCAATATTTTCTATCAAGTTTGCAAAATTTGATGCAGGAATGCAGATATTTAATGTGAATTTTCATTTAAAAGAATAAATTTATAAGAATATAACTTAAAAATATTAATATTTTTGCAAACTATGATTATTTTTGGTTATTTAAAAAAAAATTGAATTGGCATTTTAAGGGGAGGTAACTCTAAAACAGTGCATTTTCTGAAGGATTCTACATGGAATTTTCCTATTTTGTATTTTAGCTTGAAAAAACGTACGGTGACCCTATCTTTTCTTTTGATATTCTCAAAGCATTGTCTGAAAGCTATCTTTTTCTTAAGTATTTTACAATTCTATCATTTTGTTTAGTTTCTAATCACAAAATGGTGTTATTTCCTGTATAATCCATACAAAATGTGTCATTTTGTCACGTCCTGTAGCTTGAGAAAATGCGCGGTGACCTATATTTTTCAACATGTATCAATAGATACTACGTTTTGGCAAAGTATGAACAAATTCTATCATTTTTATTTTAGACTCCCATACCACCTTAAAACATTTATCGATATTGCCTCTTTGTTGATACTATTATATTTTTTGTGGCTCGTCTGCTCCCATTTTATATTCGTTATGTTAACAGGGATCACGAAACTTTAATCCTGTTCCATATCAGGCTGATAATTTTGGGCATAAAATCTATCTTGATCAAAACGAATCTTGAAAGTAGCCCTCGAAGTGGGATATAGAGAGGGGGTGATGTTGAGGTTACAAAAAGGGGATGTTGGCTATAAGATTATAAAAATTGGGGTAATGAAATCAAGGGGACAACAAAGGTGGGATGTGGAGAAAGAAAAGAGGAATTTAGGAAAAGGCGCACACCAAGTCACTCCGACCTCATTCACGTGAATGAAATAAAATTCCATCTGTAATGTCGGAATAAAATTTCAGTGGTGTTTACTTATTTTGGAGGGGGAGGAGGGGCGGGCATTAAGGGAATATCTCCCGTCTCTGACTCAAAATATGGATAATTTTACGTCAAGGATTTTATAATTCTCCCTGACAGCTTCAGACATAATAATTTTGTACCTTCTAGTTTTTTGAATAGACAATATCCTTTTCTAAAATTGAGAATGGAAATGGGGACTGTCCTTCAGCTTGCCCCGAAACAAATATATATACATATATATATATACTAGTTCAGTGATAATGGACGTCATACTAAACAAATTAAACACAAAAAACTAAAATTAAACATAATACAAGACTCACAAAAGCCAGAGGCTCCTGACTTTGGACAGGCGCAAAAATGCGGTGGGGTTAAACATGTTTTTGAGATCTCAACCCTCCCCCTATACATCTGGCCAATGTAGAAAAGTAAACGCATAACCATACGCACAGTAAAATTCAGTTCAAGAGAAGCCCGAGTCCGATGTCAGAAGAGGTAACAAAAGAAAATAAACAAAATGACAATAATACATAAATAACAATAGACTAATTCCGATGTAAAGACCCTATAAGTTAATCAATATTAAAACCAAAATATGCAAACTTGACCTGACAACAGTATAGTAACTATATCCCTTCTAAATAAGTCTGTTTAAAGGTTTTGTTATTTCCTAATGTTCCTTGTTGTCGTTTGTTGGTGTGATTCATAAATGTTTATCGTTCTGAATATAGATTAGACCGTTGTTTTTCCCGTTTGAATAGTTTTACACCAGTCATTTTGGAGAAACTTTATAACTTACTGTTTGGTGTGAACCAAGACTCTGTTTTGAAGACCGTACCTTGACCTATAATAGTTTTCATTTAAAAATTGTGACTTAGGAGTTGAACTGTCTCATTGGCACTCATACCACATCTTCTTATATCTAGAGAAATGTTAACTAGCTTCACATTTGAATTTCTTTTTTTAAATAATACCACCTCACAATCATTCCAAATAATAGAAAATCTGTCTCAAAATGAACAAAGTAATCAGCAATATCAATTTTGACTATACATTTACCAAATAAACCATACAATAAAAATAAAAGACCACAGGAACAATTATACACCTAAATTTTCAAAACTTGTCTCCTAAAGACAGTCGTATCTAAATCCACCAAGCACTGACTCAAATGTCTGCTTCATTCCTGATTAGTTTTACCAAACTAATTTATTTCAGTTAAAAACAGAAAAAATGCTGTAAAATTTAACATCAACCTCGATCGCGGTACCAAAATTTAGCATGAGTTATTCTGATTGAGATTCGAAGATATGGACCACAGCTTGTTCTAGTTGTAAACAGAGACGATGGATGTCAAATGTTGAAGCACTATTGGTATCTAAATAGCTAAGTAAATAAAAAACCAAAAACACTGAGAAAAATTACATAATTCATTTTATCTAGTTAAGAAATGGAGAATTCTATGACTTCCAAAATCAGCCGTGTTTATAAGGAATATGGCATATTCATCAACCTTAGACAGTGAGACTGGGGAAAGAACAGCTTTCCTAGGTGTCGTTTTTATCTTTACGCCGTTTCTAGGTTGTCAACTAGGATATCAACAAACCCGTAGCCAGTGCATTAAAGTACGAACAATATTTTTCTATTTACTTTACATTTAGAATAACTCTTTCGGCTTCGGTTTAGCTATTCTGTCCTTGAGGGCTCTATAGGGCACATTGTCATTGCTTTCAGCTATGCATTATCCTTCACAGGCCTCAAATAATACGTTATTTCTAAGCAGGCGTAAAATGCTTTGAAAAGCAAATGGCAATTTTCTCAGATCTTATCATAAATGTACATTAACTTTAAAAAATGTTTACAAATGTTTTGCAACGATGCAAATACTAAACTTGTGAGTAAAAATAAATATCTTTATCAATGAACTCAACATACCATTATCATATTTAATTAATCAGATATATAGGGAATATTTAGTTAACCTGAAAGTAAATAACAAAATAGGGGAATATAAAATTTATGGTTTTAAACTAAGGAAATAACTATTACATAATAATCCTTCGCCACATCACAAAATTTTGCTGGTGCGTTGTTGTTCTCCTATCTTTTCGGGGTAAGGTACTAAATGTGTATGTACAGGTTCACAGGTACACACATGTGTATTTTATTTGAGTAAAACCAAACTTCTAAAGTGTAAACAATGAATGAAAAAAATAATTTGATTATTTCTATTTTTCAATATCTTTGATTAAAAATATTGAAAAATGCTCCACACAAAAACATTTTCATTTTTGGAAAAATTTTCTAAAGATGAAAATTCAACCAATACGGGACATTTTTCATTTTTCATTATTTAGAGGCAAATTGAAAAATGCTCCACGTTGGAGCATTTTTCAATTTTCAATTTTCAGAGGCAAATTGAAAAATGCTCCACGTTGGAGCATTTTTCATTTTTCAATTTTTAAAGGCAAATTGAAAAATGCTCCACGTTAGAGCATTTTTCATTTTTCAATATTTTAAGGCAAATTAAAAAATGCTTAAGGGTAGCAATTTCAATATTTTGTTCTTTAGAAGGAGATTGAAACTTGTTTTCTTTGTAAAACAATAAAATTCAAACGTTTTAATTTATTCAAACTGTTGGTAAGATGAAATCTTTTAAAGACAAACTGATCATTACTTTTTATGTTATCCTCGAGAAATCAAATAATGTAATCTCATGAAAATTACAAATTTCAAATCTCATAACGAAAATGATTTTTCAGAAGTGACTTCAACAGATTTGTGTTACATTTATCAAACCAATTAACTTTAAAATTTGTAGAGTATTTTGAGTAAAACCAAACTTCTAAAGTGTAAACAATGAATGAAAAAAATAATTTGATTATTTCTATTTTTCAATATCTTTGATTAAAAATATTGAAAAATGCTCCACACAAAAACATTTTAATTTTTGGAAAAATTTTCTAAAGATGAAAATTCAACCAATACGGGATATTTTTCATTTTTCATTATTTAGAGGCAAATTGTATCTTAGTGATATAGCGAATTGACAGAGTATTATAGTCAAATGTCTACATAGTATATAAATGTATCTTAGTGAGATAGCGAATTGACAGAGTATTATAGTCAAATGTCTTTACAATAAATTCAAAAGTATCATTTACCAACACCTTAAGAAGCACAACCATCTCTTTAAATATTTAGCAGTTCAACCTTTAGAAGTAGTAAATAAGCAGCCTGGTGAATCTCATTTAAAGTTTGTACGATCACGGAAAATAATTGAATTATATTGGATTAAAAAATTACAGACAGTCTACCCTCTCGGTACTAATGATAATATCATGGGAATTGGTAATATATCTAGAACCGATTCCGTTAACATTTTGGATATAGTTTCTAAAACTGTTCGTAAAAACCGTTCTCACGGTCGTAGGACAAACCGCAATCAAAGAAATTTCGGACCAATCTTACCAATATTTCGGACCTAATTTCTATTTCAAAAAACAACGGCAGACATTATCTGTTAACAAAACTCTGTTCAATACCGGTTAATAAGTTAAATAAAATTTTGGAGGATTGCAACACAATTTCATATAGCAGTCCTAAGTATGAAATTGTTCAAATTATTATGGCATATTGTTATTCTAAACTATTTCCCAAAATTGATCGCCCTGAAGATCATAAAAAACATTTTATTAAAATAAAGTATGTCAATAAAGGTTTTGATTTTGTAAATATTGCCGGTATATTTAACGACCATTCTGTTAAAGAACAAATTCCTGGATATTTTGACAATACTGAGCTACCTCTTATTTGTTATATTTACAAGAAATCTACCCGGAAATTTGTGTTTAATTATAGTCAACTGTGTAAAGATGTTAATATCAGTGAAAATACACCTACTTCATGTAATTGTAGTACCTCCGAATATATTTATGGACCCATTTCCCATGTTATAACAGGAGATCTTAACATCGTTCAAGACCGAGAGTTAAAATCATTCCTCAGTAAAGGACCTAAATATCGTCCCCCGTCAATTATTAATTGGAATGAGTGTCGTAATATCATCCACGACTCACTCCATACTTACTGTATGAAATGGATAAAACGGGAAAAAGCTGACAAAAAATCTTTGGACTCTTTTTTTAATTCAGTAATGAAGATAGCTTATATACGTATTCAACATTTTAAAGAACATTTTACTATTAACAATAACCACAAAAAACCCTATTTCTCGTATCAAACATAAACTAAAAGAACTAGCCAAGAAATTTGTTTTTGTCCCGGCCGATAAAGCTGCTAATAATATTATTATTGTTTGACGTAAATTTTACATTGAGGTTCTGAAAAAAGAAATCACCAATTCATTAACATTCCAACTGACTCCATTTTCAGAAAACGACATCTGTAACAAACATAAACTTTTAGCTACCGCTTTACAAGCAGAGCCAAATACAATGAAAGTCCCAACTATGTACTGGCTTCCGAAGCTACACAAAAAACCTTACAAATATAGATTTATTTCGTCTTCAAGCCATTGTTCCACTACTTAATTGTCTATTCTTCTTACCAGCACACTTGGTACAATTAAAAACCTGATAATAAATTGTTCAAATAAGGCCTTCGAAAATAGTGGAATTAATTACTGTTGGAGTGTCAAGAACTCGTTTTAGGTACTTGTTAAATTGCATGCTTATATTGGTGATTTTAAATCTGTTCAAAGTTTTGATTTTTCTACCCTGTATACCACATTGCCTCACATTCTCATTAAGAAAAAATTCACACACCTAATTAAATGGGCATTTAAAAAGTCAGAATGTGAATATATATATGTTCAAACTCTTTTAGGTCATTTTTTAGTAGCAATAAACAAAAAAAACTATGTCAATTGGACATGCTTTGATACTATATATGCCCTTGAATTTTTACTAGATAACATTTTTGTTCGCTTTGGGAATTCCGTATATCGTCATATTATCGGAATTTCAATGGGGACTAACTGTGCACCACTTATTGCGGACCTGTTTTTGTATTGCTATGAGTTACAATTTATGACAAAAATAAGCAAAGACCCATCGAAACAACATCTGATAAACCAATTTAATAATACTTTTAGATATTTGGATGATATTTTTGGCTCTCAATAATGACGACTTCAGTATGTATATTAAAGAAATTTATCCTGTTGAACTTACCTTAAATAAAGCTAATACTAACAATGACCACTGCCCTTTCCTCGATCTTGATATCTATATCACTAACGGAAAGCTGAATACTAAAATTCTATCGTTAATTATTCATTTTTAGATGGTGACGTTCCCTTGTCACCATATCATCTTACGGTGTTTATATATCTCAACGTGTACGATTCGCTCGTGTATGTAACAATGTTTTAGATTTTAACGAGAGAAATTTATGTATTACTGAAAAATTATTACACCAGGGTTTTCGATATCACAATTGCAAACTAGTCAAAACATTTACTAAATTTAATCATCGGTATAAGGACATCATTCGTAAATATAGCTCAACATGCAGACTTCTTATACGTTCCGGTATTTCACATCAAATTTTTTATGGAAATATTCCTTATAAAGCACAAAGGTATCAGAAGTCACCTCAAAAACTAACAAAACCTTAGAATAGACTTATTAAGAAGGGATATAGTTACGATATTGTTGTCAGGTCATTAAAGATTGCATATTTTGGCGTTAATATTGATTCACTTATAGGGTCTTTGCATCGGAACTAAACACATTTATTCAAAAACCTGTTGTTGGCATGACACGGGTTATGTTCTTCTCATATATGTTATGATGGTATGATACTAAACCCCTAACGGGAAGGATTGTGCCTGATGTTCATATGATGACATCATAATCTTTCAGTCAGTTTAATTGAAGTCTGGAGCTGGCATGTCAGTTAACTGCTAGTAGTCTGTTGTTATTTATGTATTATTGTCATTTTGTTTATTTTCTTTGGTTACATCTTCTGGCATCAGACTCGGACTTCTCTTGAACTGAATTTTAATGTGCGTATTGTTATGCGTGTACTTTTCTACATTGGCTAGAGGTATAAGGGGAGGGTTGAGATCGCACAAACATGTTTAACCCCGCCTCATTTTTGCGCCTGTCCCAAGTCAGGAGCCTCTGGCCTTTGTTGGTCTTGTATTATTTTAATTTTAGTTTCTTGTGTACAATTTGGAAATTAGTATGGCGTTCATTATCACTGAACTAGTATATATTTGTTTAGGGGCCAGTTAAAGGACGCCTCCGGGTGCAGGAATTTCTCGCTACATTGAAAACCTGTTGGGGACCTTCTGCTGTTGTTTTTTCTATGATCGGGTTGTTGTCTCTTTGGCGCATTCCCCATTTCCATTCTCAATTTTACAGAAAGTTATTTCAATTATTATAGTTATGAGTTAAAGTGATTTAATATAAAAAGATGCGGGATAAAAAAAAACACAATTATTAGTTTGGATTGGATTAAATCTCTAACTAATATAATTATGGAACATATATATAAAACGAATGGGAAACGTTTCCTCCAATCACATTTTGACATGAATAACATGAGACCAAATAGCGCGATATAAATCAGGCTCTCTATGTCTCTCTCTCTCCTCCGCCAAACATTTCTCTGATCCAAATATTTCCTTGACACAATAAATTATAAAGAATGTCCTATAAATGAGGCTTTATATGAAGTACATGTTTCATATCTAAATGTATTAAAAAAAAGACAACACATCCATGGTATTTGTTCTCCTCAATGTGAGAGTCGGATATAAACCGAAAACTGCCAGGGGTATATAAAAACTCGTTGAAGATATCTATGGAACCAGCGTCGCTTGTGATTCCTGCTGTCGGTGTTAAAACTTTTTGTTAACTGTAAAAAGTGCTTAAGTCCATTTTGAGTAAAATACAGAATTAAAAAAATAACTCTACCCTTTTTATATTTCTTTATTTTAGAGGTAAGGTTCTGGCCAAGTTCCACTTATTCTGTCGCAAATCATTTACCTAAATAACCAATCAATTGTATTCTAGAAGAAGTTGATTTGTTCTTTGTACGAATACATGAAATATTTCTCACTGGACGTTATGTTTGCAATCGATGATCAAATACAAATCTACAGTATTTATATGAGAGAGACTAAATAATATATTTTTTTATTATTATTCTACACATATTTGAAGGATCAAAATAATCAGTTCTAAAAATGGATGTTATTTAAAGACGAGATTTTACAATTATCACATGCATCCATGAAATTTTTTATCGACGCACCAAACTTTTCCCTTTCATCGTGCATAGCTAATTTTCCGATTCACTTAAGGTTTCTAACGATCTTCTTACTTGTTCATTAAATTCTAAAATTAAAATCCTACACAAATTGCAAAAACTTTTATTCTCCGGCTAGACTGCGTAAAAGATGAATACTGTTTTGTTTGTGTACACACAATGTTTTGAAGGCCGATATCCAGTTTCGCTGAAAAAGAATTAATTTGCGCCACAAGTTAATTACGCCAATTCCTTTTGTTTGTATCATTTAATTGTAAAAACTTCAACATTCATTTGCGCCAATAAAACAATCATTTTTAATTGCGCAAATATTATAGACTTGTTTTCAAATGTTTCTTCTTAGTGCACTGAGGAGGTCCTTTTCCGGTATTTACAGGTACAGATACCGTAAACTGAAAGGGCCTCCTTAGTGCACTTAGAACAAAATAGTGCACTAGGGACCTGATGGAAAGATAGAATTGACACAAAAAACATGGCATACGGAAGGAGAAGTACATAATTTCAAATTTTAGTAATTTTAGTATTTATAAAGTTATTTAACAGTTGAAGTCAGTATTCTAATGTTACATGTACGTGTAAATAGGTTAATCGTTTCGAGTTTAATATGACACAATTAATAATATTGAGAATGGCAATGGGGAATGTGTCAAGTTCCATTTATTGGCGCATTTCATATTATAAAAAGAAGAGATGAGCGCGATTCAAACCTTTACAATATGACAAATTACACCTAACCGTTTTGACAAACCAGTAAATTCTTCGCCCGGGGATATACACCTGACAGTAATCTTCATTCAGTAACTTTACAATACCCAGCCGTGTCATTTCCGTATATTGTACATGTAGATAACACGTGTGATACATGTATATACACCAGAAATACCCATTCAAGTGATTTTTAATTTTAGAAGAACTCCATATCGGGAACATAAACATAAATTACAATGATATGTAAAAAATGTATTAATAATTTCAAATTGTTTATTAAATGCTCCTAGGTATGTATTTGTAAACTTATGTTAATTCGTTATTTTATGTATCTTTTTTTTTTTGCCTCAATTACTTTTTTTATCTTATTGACTTATTCGTAAATCGAAAAACGCACAAATCTGAATACTGTGTCATCTTTTGTTTTACATTGTTTACCGGTTAAAGGTCGTATTCATTTAAAGAGCTAATGCATATATAAGCACTTCTTCATCTTTCTCAAGTAAAACCAGACTAGTTTTCTATCCTGAATCACAAAATCTCGGAAAAGTTTGTGTTGCATTAAATCATTGCGCATTTGCTCTCGTTGTTTTCTACTGTAATGAAGATTTTTCATAAAACGGAAACTTAAATGAGTATGGTCTAGTTATGATCAAGATAATTGCAGTTCATTTATAATAGACCAAGAGGACAAAGATATCTTTTAAGTTTTGAGTTCTAGTTCTGTTAATATACTGTATCATATGAGTTTTATGCCGATTCCCGCCGTACCCTTTCCTTTGAGGAAAGAAACCGCCCTTTCCAGACGGCCATTATGACGTTGAAACACCGTGAAATTACGGGAAACAATAGACGGCGGTTACGTTTGTTATTACCTCCCCTGAAACTGTTGGATATGCCCTTAAATTATATTTTTCTCGTTGGGTTGCTTGTCCATTAATTGACGTTTACGCTAATTAAGAATCGTGCATAATCATATGGGGACCTTACTTTAACCAAACTTCACAGAAACAATAAATTCAGGATCTTTTGGAATCATAGATAAATCCAATAATGATTGGCCAGACTATTTACCTTACATGAAATTCATAGGCAGAACTACAAAAGAGAGAATCACCCCCCTCTTACCCAAATTCCTTTAAAATATTAGAATTAAAAAAAATCTGAATCAAATGTATAGTTTTTTTTTTTTTTATTAGACTGAGTTCTTTTTCATAAAACGATGTTAGACAATATAACTATTTTAAGACAACTCGTGCTTTATTTAAAACCTTCAAAACACAATGCTATATATATCTTCATCATTATGACAAATAGCGAAAAACCGTTAAAATGCTATTTGTCCGACTTGCCGGATGAATAGACATTTTTGACTATTTGTCCGGCTAGCCGGACGAATAGCCACTGCCTTAAAAGAAGGGGGACAATATACCTCTAAGTAATAAAACTTTAAGATTGATATTCTTTAAATTGTATAGCTTTCTTATTCTGGCTTTCTCCTCAATTTTTAAATTATATTAAGAATCACGTTTTTTACGCCAGATCTTTTATCATTTATTAAATCTAAGACATGTAGTACATGTATTCTATTTTCCGGGATAAATTATTCACAATGATAAAGAAAAAGGGATGATTTAGAAATTGGCATTTTGTGTATACACAGGTCTATCTATTGGTGAACACTATAATAATATGTGACCCACTAGCTGTCCTTATGTGTTTTTGTTGTTTGATTGCTGGCTCGTTGTTGTTAAACCCACTATGATCTCCTACAGTTTCAATATATATTTCCTTTAAGACTTTGCTCAGAGGAAAGTGATAGAATAGGTTTGTATATACATTTTAGCGTTTCACTTTTCAATTTTTAACTCCCCAAAATTTTATTCTAAACTATTAATTTTGAAGACGTGTGTTATCTAAACGAAGTCTAAATGGTCACCAACTTACCAGTTTGTTTCCCTATTTGGCACAGACCTAAATATAAACCTCATTATAAATACAATTTAATTGGTCGCAGTAAGTTCTATTGATCACAAAACAAATCCACGTTTTTTTTTTTAAATATGAAAAAAAATAATATTTATTTTTTTTACTTTGAAACAAGGAAATAATACTTTAAATTACATTGTGCAAAATATGTTATAAAATCTTCCTACAAATTAGAAACTCTTTTCTTCATATGTTGATTGATCCGAATTTTACGCATGTTATCACCTAAATAAAAAGATTTAACAGAACACAAATCATGTTTTATATTAAAAAAAACAACATATAATTATACGCTTAACGAAACTATGCACGCCAAGAAACGATGTACGCTAAACGATACGATATACGCTAAACGAAACGATGTATGCTAAACGATACGATATACGCTAAATGAAACGATTAACGCAAAACCATGGGATATACGATAAAAGGGCGCTTAGGTTATCGTTTATGGTATGGTTTATGGTACATGGTTTCGTTCGTACATCATTCGTTCAGCGTCCGTACAACGTTCGGTCAGCGTTTCGTTTGCATTCGTACACCGTTCGGGAAGCGTACGTACATCGTTCGGGCATCGTCCGTACATGGTTCGGGCATCGTTCGTATTGTTAACTTTTACGTTACACGGACTGTAATTTGCTGTACAGGTTTAGACTGCACAAATCTGTATTTAGTGATAGCTGGGAACATCATTTAACACATTTGTATGATACTTTTGATAGATTGTCACAATCAAATTTGACTATTAATCTTTGTAAAAGTGAATTTTGACAGGCCACTGTTGATTATTTAGGGTCAAGGTTAAGTGAAACCTATTATGGCTAAAGTGGAAGCCATTTCCATATTTCCTCCTTCTACAAATAGAAAACAAGTTATGAGATATTTAGGCATGATTGGACTTTACAAAAAAATTTGTTCAAATTTTGCTACTCTTGTTCAACCATTGACTCATCTTATACGAAGGATTCTAAATTTATCTGGAGTGAAAATTGTCAAAACGCTTTTGGAAATAGCAAATCACTTTTAATTAATAGTCCAGTTTTGATTACTCCAGACTTTGAAAAACAATTTAAACTTGCCGTTGATGCAAGCGATGTAGGAATTGGAGCTGTTTTATATCAAGAGACAGATGATAATGTTGAGAAACCTATATCATATTTTTCCAAGAAATTAAAAAAACATCAGAAAAAATATTCAACTATTGAAAAGGAGTGTTTTACAATGTTCTCAGCACTTCGACATTTTGATGTATATTTGAATCCCACTGTATATCCTATTCTTGTTAATTTGTACTGATGATAATCCTCTCACCTTCCTACATAAAATGAGAAACAAGAATCAGAGGTTGACTACGTGGAGTTTATTGTTACAGGAATATGATTTAATTGTAAAACATATTAGGAGTAAAGATAATGTAATAGTAGATGCTTTATCTAGAGCTTATTAAAACACTTTGTATATATTACGTATTTTTGTTCATATTATTCATGATAAGTTTTTGTTACAGTAAAACTTCTTTTAAGAGGGAGGTGTTATGATATTGTAATTATTGTATTTATTTATGTTGGCCTGATTTGTGTTGTGTGGCCTGATAGTTGTTTACAGAATAATCTTAGAACTGTGCAGTTTAGAAATCACTGGAAAAATCACAGAATTATTGGAACTTTACATTAGACTTACATAATGATTCCAGAATGATCCTAATAAAAGATGCGTTATACAAACTTCTACATTTTACTAGAACTTCCGTTGTAACATTCTAGGACGTTCCATTCTAGAGTATTCTAGAATTTTCCGTGACAACTATATATATACAGACACTAAAGTTAAACTCTCACACTTAGCCTTAGACATCGATAGACATTATTATTCATAGCATTTGGATTGACACTTTTATTCTTCAAACAACAGCATACTGGATTGCGACCTTAGTAGTGTACGTAATATTCAGATTGAATTCCGAGAAGATTTCCGGATACAGATAAAGATAAAAGATTGGACTCATATTTTGACAGTTAAGATAACAGTAATATTTGTATAATACTTCTTGTAAACTTTTGTATAATAAATCTTGTTAAATTTCATTATTGATTTGTGTCTTTTGTTGGCTACAATTTAAAGGTGATTTCTTTCCGTAACAATACATGTTTGTGGTTTGTTGTCGTTACTCTGTTGAAGCAGTCATTCTGACAGAAGCACACCTATTTTACTGGGAGCAATACGATGTGAGTATGTACGTTTGTAAACAATCATTTAAGATATGTTAACAAATTCAGATTCTACAGATTTTAGATTAACGTTATCTATATATCCATTGTTATACTATAGTTCGTTTCTGTGTGTTACATTTTGACGTTGTGTTTCCGTTGTGTGGTTTGTTTTCTCTTGTTTTAGAGTGTGAATTTACATTACTATAAGACGTATCACGGTACTTATCTATCCCAAATTCATGTATTTGGTTTTGATGCTATATTTGTTATTCTCATAGGATATGGTTTAATGATTAGTCCGTTTCTTTGTGTGTTTGTTACATTTTAATGTTGGGTCGTTGTTCTCCTCTTATACTTAATGCGTTTCCATCAGTATAAGTTTGTTACCCCGATTTTGTTTTTTGTCCATGGATTTATTAGTTTTGAACAGCGGTATACTACTGTTGCCTTTATTTATTAACCAAAGTTAATTCAATTCCCTTTTCGAAATAACACTTCTCACCATCTTCAGTAGGCTTTGTGCTGATAAGTCTAGTTTTGTTTTATATGCTATGTATTGAAGACTGTAGTCTGTTGTTTTGTCGTCTTTTTGACAATGACTTTGTCAGCTTGTCTCCGATTGAATGATTTGGTATCTTTCACCTATGTATTACATGGTATCGGTTATTTGCAAAGAAATTGTTTTGTTGTTTGTTATTTGTTATTTTTAAGGTGAATAAGATTATAACACATTGTTGTCAATATAATGGAATTATATTTGACTGCCATAAAGGTGAAAGGTTTACCTAGCTTTGAATCGAGATTTAATCAACCATATTCTACATAAGTACATGAATATAAGACAATTGTTTTCTATTTGTTTAATATGCTTGAATTTTGAAATCTGTCATTTAATAAGGAATTCTCCAATTTAAATTTTCCTTTGAGGTCGTTTTTTTTTATTTTACATGTTTATATACGCTGCTTTTGTGATTGGCTAGACTGCCAGTAGGTTCAAAGTGTAAATTTTTTCTTTGACCAATCGAATAAGAACAAAATCATTTATTTATTTATGTGTTTACATAAGGACACTTCAAATGTTCATACATATATATACAAGTAGAATACACTACTTAATCACAAATAGTGCTTAAATAACCACATCAAAAACATAATGTAAATCTTAATCATGTTAGTTTTACAAGATTTGATAATCACGATGAACATGATAAAGTCACAAAGAACTTTTGTATAAACGTTTGTGATGATTTAATACAAGAAGAAATACACACTAACGTAATGGGATTCTTACACTTGTTGCAAACCCGTTTACGGCAGGATTATAGAATATATAAACATGCACATGATCATATAGCGCTCCCAAACAGAAAAATAAATGAACAAATTGCTTACAAATCATATTCAAATCTCTTTCAAATCGTGATTCTGCGATTTGTTAGTACCATTTGCTTGCGATTCATTAAACAAATCATAAACAAATCAGAATTTTCCAAATTCCCTAAGTCTGATTTCTATGTGATTTCTTTTTATTGTATGATTTGTAAGCCATTTGTTTCTGTTTTTGTGTGATTTCTTTATGATTTGTTTACTTAGAATATCGTATGAAATGATTTGAAAGAGATTTGTTAACTTTGCTAGCTAGAACGGTGTGATTTCAATATGATTTGTTAACTTTGAATATCATATGAAATGATTTGAAAATGATTTGTTAACTTTCTTAGCTATCTTGGTGTGATTCATTGATGATTTGCTACAATGAATAAAATGTTAATGCATTCCAGTTTTCTTTGTTTATCTATCTCTCTGACTTCCGGTTGAGGTCAAATTCAAATTTCAAATACTGTTCTATATTAACTGAACAAAGAAGGTTGCAAGATGAGTAGTTTTATTCAGTCTATGAAAGATAACGGTGGTAAGGAATCTTTATATTTATAATTTCACCTATTTAACTAATACTATTTAAATGTTAACTTTAAAATTCAGAGTCTGTGCATTTCAGTATCTCGTTATAATCATGATAGTTAAGTGCTGTTAGGATTAATTTTAAAAATAAAAATGTGTAAAAGATGTGTAAACAGATCGAAACATTTCAAGACTAGCTTCCCGAGCCAGCAGATAAAATTCACTGGCAAGTTAATAATGTTTTAATTGTTGTTTACTGACCAGGTCCCGGGCAAAATGGACAAAACTTTATATATATATATATATTACAATGTAGCAGATTTGGACCAAGACTAAGACACATCACCTTTTCGACATTATTCTACTGTTAAAGTACACGTGGTTGCCTATGTTTTTTTCAAATTTCGTTTTAGTCAAATTCGGGTAAAAAGTAAGAGAAACTTCACAAAGAACAATTTGTTCCTCATCGCAACCAAAGACAGTACTCCTTTTTACAATTAGTGGAGTAGCTATTAAAAGTTAAATGAAGACACTTGCGCTTCAAAGTTTGGGTGTTTCAGGAGCAGAACTTATTTTTGATCTGGATGTTAATGATATAATCTGTGAATTTATGATTGATGCCAATTTATTTACGAGGTAGGAATATGATTTACTTCTGATTTGTTAAAGATTTGATAACAATTTTTTAACGATTTGAAAACAATTTGTTTGTGATTTGCTTGAAGTAGGAAAGCAATTACCTCTGATTTGTAAATGATTTCAAAACAATTTCTTGACAATTTGTTTATGATTTGCTTATGATTTGTTATTGTGATTTGTTAGCTCATTTGCATGTGAAATTTTATCACTTTCAAATCACAAAGAAATCATACGATTTGTTTATCATTTGTTACCATGATTTGTTCCTCAATTTTTTTTGTTTGGGCGCATCAATAAAAATAGCTTATAAATGAACACACGAATGAGATGAAGAAAATGAGTAACTATACAAATATTGATATTTTGGTGATGTAATGAAAAGGTGTTTTTTTTTAAATAGTTCCATTTAAATTTACAAACTCGACTTTTCTCTAATAAAAAAAACAGAAGTGCAAAACAGAAAAACAATTCATAAAACATTCCAGGTTAATCATTGTGTACGGCATTGTATGTTTCCTTTACAGAAATCATCAGTGGCTTTCATTAAAAACATTTAAAGACCAAATCCAGCACAAATTTCAAGAACATTTAGCATTGATTTGGTAAAATACCACCAAACACATAGTGCAAATATGCCTGATGTGGAAGAGGGTAGGCTTAATATTTGCTTGGGTAGCGGTCTACAAATGTGTTATAACGTTTGATTTGTTCTGTAACACTTTCAAATATTTGAGAACATAATATAATCAAAAAGTTATCACTGATCTGTTTGGATTTAAAATCCTGTTTTCTGATGAATGATATAAAAGAAACATTTGACGGAACAGATGCATTATGTCAAAATTATTAGTTGTGAAATACCTATGTGTGTAGCAAAAACTGTTTTTACATAATAATAGCATATCGTTGCATTTTTGTTCAAAACTAAATTGAGGAAGAGACATTTTTCATTAAAAAATGTACATTTAAAAGTAGCTGTCTAATACAAAACATGTACAACAAGCTACTGTCAAAAAAATTCAAAACACAGCAAGGACAACATTCTGATTATATATTAGTTATTTTATTTGTGCATACTTTATAATTCATTAAACTTAAGATTTAGACCTAAATTGACTATTAAGGTACCAACTAGGAATGTTAGGCATCAGTGAATGCAGGTGGACAGAGTCAGAAAACATTATTACACAGGATCATACCATCATCAACTCTGGCAGAAATGAAAACCAACATACAGAAGGATTGGCAATCATTATGGATAAGGAATGTACAAAGAGCTTGATGGAATGGGAACCTATCAATGAGCGATTGATCAGAGCTCGCTTAAATTCTAGCTATGCCAAGACAACAATTATACAGCATGTACAGTGCTACTCGCCTAGAAACGATGCGGAAGAAGAAATCAAAGAAGCTTTTTATTATATCCTAGATAATATCAGCAACATGTCCCTATATTTGGTGAATGGAATGGTTGTAAGGTGTGCATGTCCAACCAACAGGTGTCATTTAACCTTGACCTCATGTTCATGGTTAGGTTGCTATAGTTAATTTTTTAGTGTTTTGGTCTTTTTATAATACTTATGCAACGGTGCAATATATGTGGTGTATGTAATGATTGTAAGATGTACATGTCCATCTGGCAGGTGTCATCTAACTTTGATCTCATTTTCATGGTTTAGTGTTCAAAGTTACATTTTTGTATTTTGGTCTTTTGTTTTATAAATGTATGCAATAGTTCAACTATATTGGTGTATGAAAATATTTCATAATGTAAATGTCAGTCTGGTATATTTTATTTGTCTGTTTTTCTTTTTTCAAAAGATCAACTATATTTGGTATATGGAATGACTCTAGTGTGTAACGTCTGTCTTGCAATTATAATCTGACTATATAAAAAAGAAGATGTGGTATGATTGCCAATGAGACAACTATCCACAAACGACCAAAATGACACAGAAAGTACCTTATTTTCATGATTTATTGGTCAATCGTATGGTTTCTGGGTTAAGTATGTCTCTTAGATAATATATGCAAAAGGGCAACAATACATTAAATATGTATTGATTTGAAATTGTACATGTCTGTCTGGCGGGGTGTATCTGACCTTTGCCTCATTTTCATGGTTCATTGATCAATGTTAAGTTATCTTGGCTGAGTTTGTTTCTTCGATGTGCAATAGGTCAACTATAGTGAGAGTATAGTTTGTGTATCGAATGATTGTATGTATTTCCAGCTGGGTTATCTGACCTCGACCTCATGTTCTTGTATCATGTTAAATTGGTGTGATAGTTGTAGGAAAACGTTATATTCAGGACTATCAACATAATGTCAATGGTTACTTGAGAAGACAAGACATGTCAGCGTGTTTTACTTTTGTTATTTTCCATGCATTTATTTATCTCAAATAAAGCAAATTAAAAAAAATATATTTTCGTCAACAAAGGTTAAAGCAACAAGGTAACTTCATATATTTTGAAATTTAAACTGAAATTAGTAAGCAGAATCATTGTTATTTCTTTGTACGACGGCTGCTCATAAAATCATTATCGATATCGAAGTGATTTAATGATTTCAGTTGCTGTAAATATATTTGCAGATGTGACTGACTAACATTAAATATGTTCTTTATATCTGTACTACCACTATACAAGTGAAGTTGGTAGTGATATTAGGTACGTCAAATTAGTGCGTCAAAATTTTATTGGTGGTTCAGTTGACCATAACTGTCAAACATTCTTGTTTTATGAAATGAAATTTGCCTAACATATTAATATATTTACATATAAAAGAATTACAAATGGAAACATGTCTTATGAAAAAGCAAAACACCAAAAATTAACAGTATTGAAGATTCTATCTTGTCAGATATATGTATAAATTGTCTACTTTTATTCACATTGATATTGTAAACTGTCAGCCTCATACCACAATCTAGTATCGAGTTCGTATTTTGTTATACACAGAAAGACAGTCACAATTAAAATAAAGATGTAAACACAGACCCCTTAAACCAAGGGCATTTGCAACAACAGTTAATAAAATACATACAAACACGAACTCTATTAAAACCCGAAGTGCATTCAAGTGCTTCTAAAAGGTAAATAATTCCATTTACAAAATCCAATAATCTGCTTATCTTACTTCATTTCTATTGTTTTCCCCTCACCTCAAAAGTTTTTCGATAGACGAAATAAAACTTGATTATTTTCCTCGGTCGTTTGCATGTCCCTAAAAAGTTCTTCTCAGCAGTGTGATATAATCGAAGAGACTAACGATCATTAAAGTAAGTAACCAGCTAAACAAGAATAACAACGATATTGTCACATAATTATATTTTGATACCAATTGTACTCAGATACATATCTGTCAAAATTTATCTAATCATATTTGCCAACACTGAATCAGAGATGTCCGCACAAGATTCAGAATATAAAAATAAATTAAAAAAAGAGGCATCAGCATGTCACAATACGTACTATACTGTGCTTACCTATAAAAATAAGATGTGGTGTGATTGCCAATGAGACAAATCTCCTCAAGAGACCATAATAAAACAGATATTAACAACTGTAGGTCAACGTACGGCCTTCAACGATGATCAAAGTTTATACCGTATAGTAAGCTATAAAAGGTTTATAAGATTGCAGTTCCCAATATTTTTTTGAAACAATATGCATTCAAATTAAAAAGATTTACACCATCAAATCGTCTGCTATAGATATACATGAAGAAACAACTATATGGATGAGGTGCGCACTAAAAAGTAAGTATTTACTTAAACATTGAATGAAAAATTAGTACAATAACATTACTAACACAAAACAAAACTACTGACAAAAGTACTGACAAAACCAGTACTGCAACAGTACTGAATTAAAAGAATTTGTAATTGTACCATTTGTGTATTATAATAAACAGTACTGAGTTCATAGAAAGTATAACATTACAAGTTTGCAGTCTTTCCGAACAGTACTGATGTGAAGAAGGGTAAAAATGTACATACAAAAGAAGGTAAGGTGCATTCTTGGTAGTGTATGCACCGATCAATCAAAGAACTTATAACCATTTTCCCCCAGCCATCTTCCGTTTCATTATGAAAAGTTAGTTTTTCCCGCTATAGTTTTGTTTTGTCTTGAAATTTATGTCAATTGATATCACGTGATTAATTATGATTTGTATCGTTCAGAAAAAAAAGGAATGTGAAAAATCATACATGTAAGTCTGGAAGATAAAATAACCGATTCATCTCATTTGCAAATATACATATATATTCATATTTTGTTCAATTTTAGTTTAATTAAATTAAAAGCATGTAATGATAATTTATATGAAGATAAAATATACTTATTATGTAAGAGAAGAGTTGTAGACTTTTTTTATTGGAGGGGGGGGGGGGGGTATTAAAATAGATAATGTTGTAATATTTCTAAAATTATGTACATAACATAACTTACATATTTACCTAGTATTGAAAATTGTTATAATAAAACAGATACATTTGTAAACACTGGCGGTTTTCTTTCTTTAGAAGGTGCACGGAACTGTATTCGGTGTGTTTGACTGGATTAGTAAGTTTTTGTTGCTCACCTACCCCAAAGAGACATGTGTGTTAGTGTCATTACCTGCTTGGCAGCAATGCTAGTCATACACTTTTTTAATGAGGACATTTTCAGCCGAATCGGCCAACCCAATTTGGAATTATTGCCTTTGAAAGTCTATTTTGATTAAATAGTTTCGATTGTTGTAGAAACAGTGATAGAAAGAAAGACACCTTATACATAAAAAAGAGCTACAATTAATGCAACATGCTGGTAAATCGTCAAGTGATCCCTTCTAGAAGTAATTGTTCTTGAAAGACAATCATTCAAATAGTTGTTTGAACAACTTATGAACGATCGGGTAAAACTTAAAACAGAAAAATAAAAGTTCAGCAAAAAATAAGCTAGAACTTCGTATATTGACAGAAATTGTCAAATGATACTGTATTGAAGTTATTGCCTTGACAGATACATTTTTACATCCGATTCATATACAAAACTGTGATACATTCTTTATAAGGCATAATTTAAAAACGCATTAATATACCTTAAACAGCAAAGATATCCAGTTAAGCAATATTAACACACACAATTCCAAATGAGCGATCAGGCTCGTACGGGCCTATTGGTGTATGTTTGTTGATATCATTTACAAGGCTTTAGAAAAGAAGCAAACATAAAATGATAATGTTATCATTACCATGATTGATACTTTTGTGATTTTTTCATCGGAAAAGCTTGCAGTTATAACAGTTAAAAATATTGACCCCAGTAGTAGGTTAAAATTAGACAAAATACATTTTTGAGACTGACAAATTCATATAGAAACTCAAAAAGAGTCCATACATTATATTTTTACTTCAACTTCTAATGTGAAATGTGTATTCAGCTTAGGATTTCACAATCGTATTTGTAACAAATTATTTTTGTGGTTTTAGTTTTAAGTTTTCATGTGTTTTTAGAGAAAACATAATGGTGGTATCATTGCTGTCATATGCGTCTGATTTTCAGATTGTGTGAACCATTTTTATAAACGGATAAACGATTGCAAAGGAGTAGGACTAGTCATACCCCTTTTTGGCCCCATTATATAGCAGTTTTAAAAAATTGTTAAAATGTAAACTTTTAGGTATTTATTTGAAGGTAGAATGCTTCTGCGACATAAATATGGGCTGTTTTTGACAATGCAATTCACATATATCGGATATTAGCATCATTAAGTATGCTAAATTACTGAAATCTTCACAACTTAAGCATTTTAGTCAAATTAGAGACGGTTTCCGTCTTAAGTGAAAGTGGCCGCACTCGTGTTCATTCTAAATAATGAAATGTAAGTTGCATTTCATGATAATCCATAACATATATAAAGGTTGAGGATGAACACGGATGCGGCCACTTTCTTTTTTGAGCGTTTTTAATGACCAAACCAGTTAAAATCTTTCAAATAAACTAATTGAATCAAACGAAATAGATACTTAAGTATTTAATTTCATGTCCAAAATCTTTTGTCTGATGACCCTGTAATTTGAGACCAAAATCGGCCAATACTAAACCTACTCCTTTTGTGAAAAAAAACCCCCAAACGTTCCACCAGAGACCGTTGACGTCATCGTACGACCCAAGCAATGACGAAAAACTTCAAAACATGTAGTAGCTTGTCACATTAAAGACACATGACAATGCATAAGGCAAATATTCACAACATAAAAGTGTCTGCAATTCCCGTCACCCGATGCCATGGTTTTTGCGACTGGTGATCAAACAACGCAAAATGATTATGCTGAAAAATTGATACTCGGACCATATTTGTTTTTTAAATCGTGAAGATTTACATACAAGGAATAAACTGTATAGATATTTGTGATTCGTTCTGATTACATTGTACTCTGTCGATACAATCATTCTGACAGAATCACACCTATTTTACTAAGAGCAATGTACGTGAGTATGCATGTTTGTAAACACTCATTCAATATATTGCAACGCATTATGATTCTATAGATTGAACGTCATCTAGATATCTTTGTAAATAGCAAGCACAAGATATTCTCGACACACTTTGCTTATCTTCGAATTCATTGATATCAATGAGATGCAAGCATTCATGAAGGTCAGGTGAGTATCAAGGAATTTTAAAAGAGGTGGATGCCCAATAAACCCAACCTTTTCAGAAATACTTGCAAAATGTAAGATATATGCGAGTTGCTCACTAAAGGTATTCCATGTTGTACATTTTTGTCAGTATGTACTTGCTTAATTATCCCGTTTCAAGCACATTTAAATAAACTTTAAAAAATAAAAGACAAAAGAGAGATATTTAACAAAATTTAACGCTTCTCACCTTCTGAAGTAGGCTAGGTGCTGATCAATCTAGTTTTCTATGTTTTGTGTTGAAGGCTGTTGTCTGTTGTTTTGTCGTCTTTTTTGACAATGACTTTGTCAGCTTGTCTCCGACTTAATGAGTCCGAATATGCTTTTGGTATATTCACCTATGTATTACTTGATATTGATTATTTGCAAAGGATTTTTTTATTTGTTATTGACATCTTCGTTTTTTAAGGTGAATAAGACTATAACACATTGTTGTCAATATAACAAAATTATATTTGACTGTCATTAAGGTAAAAGGTTTAGCTAGCTATAAAGGGAGATTTAATCCACCATTGTCTACATAAGGAAATGCATGTTCCAAGTAAGTCAATATGACAGTTGTTTTCCATTTGTTTTGTGTGCTAGAGCTTTTGAAGTTGCCAATTGATAAGAAACTTTCAGATTCAAATTTTTCTTTGAGTTCGGTATATTTTGGATAATTTACATTTTACTTTTAGTTTACATGAAGAATATAGGTTGGTCTGTTAGGTTGACCGTGTCGATCTTTCTTTTTTTTATTGGCCAATCGAATAAAAACAAGAACATTTATTTTTTATGTTTTTAAATAAAGATTCATCAACAGTTTATACATACATATACAAGTAGAAGATACTACTTAAACACAAATAGTGCTAAAATATGCACATCAAAAATACAAAGTAAATCTTAATTTTTCAAGATATGTATAAACATGATAAACAAGATAAAGTCACTTAATCTGGTTAAATACTTTCATTTAAATTTACACGTTTGAGATGATTGAAGACAAGAAGAAATATATAACGCATGAATTTAATATTATGAGATTCTTTTAAATATTGCAAAACCTTTTCTGACAAGATCATAGAATATATGAACATTCAAATGTTTATGTAGCATTAATAAAAATAGATTATTTTAAACATGAACTTACGAATGCGTCGAAAGAATAAATATACACATTATTGATATTGGTGATAAAATGAAAAGTTTTGTTTTTAATAATTTATATTTATACTTACAAACTCGACTTCTTTTTACTAAAAACCAGACGTGCAAAACAGAAAAAACAACTTATAAAAAATTCAAGGTTTATCATTATGTACATCAATGTGTGTTTCTGTTATAGAAATCATCAGTGGCATTCGGTTAACAATATCAAAAGGCCACAAGCACACATTGTAATAATATTTATGTGAAACACCAAAAAACACCTAGTGTAGATATGTCTGATGTGGAAGAGGGTAGAGTCCCAATATTTGTTTGGATATGGGTCTACAAATGTTTTATGACGTTTGATTTGTTCTGTAACACTTTCAAATATTTGAGAACATAATATAATCAGACAATTATCACTGATCTGTTTGTATTTACACACCGGTTTTATGATGGATGAAAGATAAGTACATTTGACTGAACAGATGTATTATGTTAAAAACATTAGTTGTTGAAAACCATGTTATGTAGTAATAACTATACTTACATAATAAGTAAACATCAAAACTATATTTATGAAGAGATATTTGTATTTACAAATGTACATTTAAAAGTAGCTGATAAACACCATGTACATTAAGCTACTGTAAAAAAAATCAGAAACACATTAACAACATTCTCTCTCTGAATCAGTTATTTTATTTGTGCATTCTTTATAATTCATTAGACTTAAAATCTAGACCTACATTTACTATTGATTTAACATTGAAAAGCTTTAAGATTACCATGCAAAGTTGTGAATGAACTGACATTAGTCCAAATCTAATTACAGCTATGTACAATGATATAGGTTATTCAAACTTTATCAAAATAGTACAAATATTATATTTTATCAAGTTATGACAGTTCCCTTTCAGAGAGGGACCAGATATATATATATATATTTATATACACAGGAAAAATAATAATACTAACAATCTGTTTGCAAACACTTTCAATATAGCCGTGTGCCTTTAAATATAAAAATACACTTTAAATGAATAATTTCTAAAACACAGGTTGATCTCATCCTGTCATTTAGTAAAATGTTCTATTTAATAAAACGAAAACAGATAATTTCAAAGTTAATTGATTACGGAAAGCAGCGAATTTACTCATTTGTGGGCTTATGCATAACAAATAATAAACTTCGTATATTTAAGGAGTTTATACAATCACCATGTTGATGCCACTGATGGTGTATGTTTCGTTTACGAGCTAACACCAGCTCGATAGTCAACAATTCTCTGTTGTCATAAGGTATTATTTCTTCTAATTGCGTTTTAACAAAAGTCTGAATTATCCAAAGATGTGTACCCCTAGTTGAAGGTGACCTTAAAAATTACTGTGACAGTTAACTTTATTTCCAATAGTTCTATCTAAATACACTGACATTATGTGGCATGACTCTTTCAAAATGATCACATCTATTTAGGATTGAAAACTTGTAAAGGGGCTTTCTACATATGTTAGCTTTTTCCTCCCATTACGTTAACATATAACATGTGTTTAATATAACAGATTGTTATCACTAGTATATTGTAATTCATTCACGTTAATCATTTAAGTGATCAACTCATTGATTGTTTACAGCTGTCTTTAACTTGTTGTTTACAATATTTTTGTCTTGAATTATTCTATTTAAAGCATGTATGAAGAGTTGACATATCTCTAGTTGTAACTGCTGTGTATTCTATTTCATCTGCAAGATCAGCATACACAGAGTCTTTTCGTAGAGCTGTGAGAAACTCAATATATCCCTGCTCATTTATACGTAACAGTAATGTTATTAATGTCCTATTCTTTTCCTGCGTGGTTTTACCAGATTCTATCTTTTCTCCATCATCAACTGAGATCACATCTTTTGATATTAGATGATCTACTATGCTCCCATGCTGTATACCAGTGATAACCTTGAGGTAATTCTTCTGTAGTCGAACTTTATACAACGGAATATTCCAGTCTGATAAGCCTACAAAATATAAAAAAAGTTTTGTTTCTCAAAAGTGACTAAAATATAAAAAAAAAATCAGTCTTGGTGAATAATTGGACTACTATACTATCGGGACTGGAAACTGATCGGTCTTTTGAGATTTTATTGTCCCGATAGCGGATTATTTTTTTTTTTGATTGACAGCTTATTGTGTCATATGGTTAATTAGCCCTCGATACATGTAAACAATTTATTTCGATGAACATGTCAGTATGTGTATACTGTTTAAATAAGTGGTTTTAAAATTTTAAAAATGAAATGAACAAATAAATTAAAAATAATATCAATATTTAATTATTATAACAAATTGAATATAATTACAAGAAAGACATGTTTTATATGGGAATAAACTAAATTAGTGCTGTTGAAAACAAATATGGTTGAAATGGCGACACTTTACTTGATCGCTAAGAAAACAATGTGTGGAAGGTTGATAGATCTTAATTAATCTTAATAAAAATAATAAGTGTGCAATTGAAATCAATGTCGAAAACTTCAGTTCAAAATTTTACCCTATAACAACAGTTACCTGGGTCTCATAAAATATTTTCATAGCTTCATTGTTTTCAAAATTTCGTCTTTACACGAAAAATTTCTCAAAAATAAAATTAGCTTGGTTTCTCTTTGATCAGAAAAAAGTAAAATCACAAAAATACTGAACTCCAAGGAAAATTCAAAAAGGAAAGTCCCTAATCAAATGGCAAAATCAAAAGTTCAAACACGTCAAACGAATGGATAACAACTGTCATATTCCTGACTTGGTACAGGCATAGTTTAAAACATGTTCATGTGTCTCTTCTGTTTAATTTCAAAAGGTGTAGTAAAACAGACTTTTAATATTGGGATTGGGATTACACTGATGTTGATGCTGGCAATTGTTCTGACGACCATGTGGAATCAACACACTCAAAGATGGCTAAAATGGTGTTCAGTGCCGTTAGTTCTCAAGTGTTATGACTTAATATTATTAATTCTAAATTTTGACAAATTTGATTCGTTTACGGATAGTCACATATTAAACCATATTTTCGAAGGTAGAGAGAAAACAGCGGATAGCAAAAGCATATTGCACTGTTATATTTAGAATATCTAAAAACCGATATACTTTGTGACGTCATGTAATGAATTACAGGATATTGTTAAACGATCTTAAACGTGTTGAAACAAATTATACCAGTGATCGATTATTTGACGAAAAAAATCGTCAAATACAGAAGATGACAAACAAACAAAACTAGAGGCTCTCAAGAGCCCGTATCTCTCACCTGATTCTACTTGGGTTTTTGAAATCATATAAAAAGAAAAAAATTGGCTACAAAGTAACAACACTTGGCTAGCACCTCATTAAGAAAGAACCAGATGCTCCGCAGGGCGTAGCTTTATACGACCGCAGAGGTTGAACCCTGATCGGTTGGGGCAATTATGGACATAACATTCAAGCTGGATTCAGCTCTAAATTTGGATTGTGATTAAATAGTTGACACAGCATAGGTTTCTGACACAGAATGAATGTGTTCTAATGAAATTAAAATTTTTGTTTTCTCTTAGAGCAATTCACTATGCTGTTGAATATTATTCCTCTCAAAAAAATGTTTGAAGAAATTTTCTTTTTATTTATGAAATTTCAAATGAGAAAATTGAACCCATTTTTTTTAATCACATCCCCCTTTCCCTTATTCCAAAACTAATCTCAATTAAAATTTCTAATGGAGTTTGCAACAATTACTACTCATTTAAATACATCATAAAATATTAAGATGTAAAAAAACTGCTTGTTATCACTGAATGGTAAAGATTATTTTAATTTATCAGTTGGTAGTAAAAAGTGAATATACATTGTATATTGTATATATAACAAAGATTTAAGTTGATTCTGGACTAAGAAAGATAACTCCAAATAAAAACAATTCTTACAATTAGATATTTCTTGCTTACTATTCTGGACAAAGAAAGATAACTCTAATTAAAAACAAAATTGCTATTTCACAATATTTTGCAATAAGATATTTCTTGCCATTGCGCAAGACTGTGCAATTGAAAAGACTTGCTATTGCACAAAACTTAATATAATAATTTTAGATCCTGATTTGGACCAACTTGAAAACTGGGCCCATAATCAAAAATCTAAGTACATGTTTGGATTCAGCATATCAAAGAACCCCAAGATTTCAATTTTTGTTAAAATCAAACTAAGTTTAAATTTGGACCCTTTGGACTTTAATGTAGACCAATTTGAAAACAAGACCAAAAATGAGGAATCTACATACACAGTTAGATTTGGCATATCAAAGAACCCCATTTATTCAATTTTTTATGAAATCAAACAAAGTTTAATTTTGGACCCCGATTTGGACCAACTTGAAAACTGGGCCGATAATCAAGAATCTAAGTACATTTTTAGATTCAGCATATCAAAGAACCCAACCGATTAATTTTTTGTCAAAATCAAACGAAGTTTAATTTTGGACCCTTTGGACCTTAATGTAGACCAATTTGAAAACGGAACCAAAAGTTAAAAATCTACATACACAGTTAGATTCGGCATATCAAAGAACCCCAATTATTCAATTTTGATGAAATCAAACAAAGTTTAATTTTGGACCTTTTGGGCCCCTTATTCCTAAACTGTTGGGACCAAAACTCCCAAAATCATTACCAACCTTCCTTTTATGGTCATAAACCTTGTATTTAAATTTCATAGATTTCTATTTACTTATACTAAAGTTATGGTGCGAAAACCAAGAAAATGTTTATTTGGGTCCCTTTTTGGCCCCTAATTCCTAAACAGTTGGGACCTAAACTCCCAAAATCAATACCAACCTTCCTTTCGTGGTCATAAACATTGTGTTTAAATTTCATTATTTTCTATTTACTTAAACTAAAGTTATTGTGCGAAAACCAAGAATAATGCTTATTTGGGCCCTTTTTTGGTCCCTAATTCCTACACTGTTGAAACCAAAACTCCCAAAATCAATCCCAACCTTTCTTTTGTGGTCATAAACCTTGTGTCAAAATTTCATAGATTTCTATTAACTTAAACTAAAGTTATAGTGCGAAAACCAAGAAAATGCTTATTTGGGCCCTTTTTGGCCCCTAATTCCTAAAATGTTGGGACCAAAACTCCCAAAATCAATACCAACCTTCCTTTTGTGGTCATAAACCTTGTGATAAAATTTTATAGATTTATATTCACTTTTACTTAAGTTAGAGTGCGAAAACTAAAAGTATTCGGACGAAGACGACGACGACGACGCAGACTACGACGCCAACGTGATAGCAATATACGACGAAATTTTTTTCAAAATTTGCGGTCGTATAAAAATATATGCTATGTTTGCTTTCATTCAATTCAGAGGTTTTCTAAAAGAAGACATGTGTATGTATTTCCCATAGGGTCCTATGCTAAACAAAGTCCCCTGCTGGAAGCCACATTGGTTGATGGATTGGCTACAAAGTAACAACACTTGGTCAGCATGTCATAAGGAACATTCATGCTATGTTTGACTTCATTCCATTCAGTGGTTCTCTAAAAGAAGACATTTGTATGTATTTCCTATTGGGTCCTATGTTAAACTAAGCCCCCCGCTGGGGGTCAACTTGGATGATGGATCTGCTACAAGGTAACAACACTTGGTCAGCACCTCATAGGGAACATTCATGCCAAGTTTGGTTTCATTCCATTCAGTGGTTCGAATCTCTTAAAGAAGTCATTTGTATGCATTTTCCATAGGGTCCTATGTTAAACTAAGTCCCCCGCTGGCGGCCATCTGGAATGATGGATCAGCTACAAAGTAACAACACTTGGTCAGCACCTTATAAGGAACATTCATGTCAAGTTTGGTTTCATTCCATTCAGTGGTTCGGATCTCTGAAAGAAGTCATTTGTATGCATTTCCCATAGGGTCCTATGTTAAACCAAGTCCCCGGCTGGCGGCCATCTTGGATGATGGATTGGCTACAAAGTAACAACACATGGTCAGCACTTTATAAGGAACATTCATGCCATGTTTGGTTTTATTCCATTCAGTGGTTCTCTAGAAGAAGTCATTTGTATGCATTTCCCATAGGGTCCTATGTTAAGCTAAGTTCCCCACTGGCGGCCATCTTGGATGATGGATCTGCTACAAAGTAACAACACTTGGTCAGCACCTCATAGGGAACATTCATGCCATGTTTGGTTTAATTCCATTCAGTAGTTCTATAAAAGAAGTCATTTGTATGCATTTCCCATAGGGTCCTATATATGTTAAACTAAGTCCCCTGCTGGCAGCCATCTTGGATGATGGATCGGCTACAAAGTAGCAACACTTGGTCAGCACCTTATAAGGAACATTCATGCCATGTTTGGTTTTATTCCATTCAGTGGTTCTCTAGAAGAAGTTCAAAATGTAAAAAGTTAACGACGACGACGGACGCTAAGTGTTGAGAAAAAAAGGCAATTGAAATAACAGCTTAAAATCAGAGTTATTGTCAAGGAGACAATATGATATACATAAAATGCCAACAAAATCAAATGACGATTTTGATACGTGACAAATATGTTCGGAAATTAATAATATAACAAATATAGCCTTTGTAATGAGGTCAATACAGGATATATCGACCCAAAGAAGTATATCGACCTTGGACTTCGTCCTCAGTCAATATACTTCTTTCAGGTCAATATATCCTTGTATCAACTTCATACAAATGCCATATTTGTATAATATACCTCAATGTAAGTTCTTAATTACGAACATTTATTTCTCGCCAATGCAGTAACCCTACCTGGCTTATGTATGCAGAAATTATCAATATTATACCTTCATTCTCTGCAGGTACTAATGCTACACTTTGGCTCATTTCTTGAGAATCACATTTCAAATCATTTGCAAGGTCTTTATATCCATAGGCATCTAATCCGTCAACAAATACACCATACGTAGGTTCTCTCCTTTTAGTCACAATATCCAGCAATGCTTTGTTCTGATCATCTTGTCCAGCATGTTGTTCAATACGGCGTCTGTCATCAACTGATATCACCAAATTAGTCATCATATGGTCTAAAATCTGGCTTGTTTGTATGTCCTGTATGATTCTGTTTTCGTTTTCTCTGATTCTATCTGTTAATGAACATATCATTTTATAAAAAAATAGAAGTTTTGTGGATCATTGAGTAAAACAATGCTTACAATTATTCTGCATTGTTTTTGTGCATCACATTTCGTTGCCCTAAAAACATGATTATTTATAAGAAAATTGCCATTAAATGTATACACATATTAAATAAATTTGAGTGTCATTCGAAATTAAAAGTTAGGTGTCTGCTCTTTGGTCGGATTGTTATCTCTTTGACACATTCCCTATAACCATTCTCAATTTTATTGCACGAGAGGAAATAGAAAACATGTCAGTATATTATATTGATGTAAATAAGTTCAGAAAGAATGATCATGTAAAATTATCAGTATGAATTGGACAGATGACAAAATACACCCCTTCCAGTTGATGTTTCTTTCTGATTTTTGTGGTTTTTTTTCTACTTTTTTTTGCATAATATGTTTGCGGAGCTGCCATCACTCGGCCTTATTTAGCATGTTTTAGGAAAATAGTGACCAAGGTCCGCTAATGCAATGACTAAATACGTCAGAACAGGGTGGTGGAGGAGAGATTTTTGCTGAATTATATGGTGAAATACAATAGAAAAACTTTGTTTTATATATTTCCCTGATTGTATGGAATTTCTTTCAACAAACATAACGTCAGGGGCATTGTATAATAAAACTATTTCAGCAAATATTTTATATATTTCTGTTATAAATCTATGATATACATATTTCCTGCACTGAATAACTGATATACATGATACCTTATAATGCTTTGTTTTTTATTTACTCAAACCGTTCATATAGTATTACCTGTAACAATTTCTACTGCTTTAAGTGTATTGGGATCAACATCCTTTACAACCTCTTTTAAACACCTTGCTCCTTTACCAATATTAACAAAAGCTTGCTCAAGTACCCGTATTGTAGGTTTCACTGTTCTGTCTTTCCTCCATGTAAACAACACTTCCTTATTCTGTGCTGTCAAATCACGATCATATTTCTCTTTGATACTTTCTAAATCTTCTACAGACAGTCCAAGTTCTATTCCTAGTTGAAATACTATCTTGCCAATCAGTGGTGTTAATCTATCTAAAATTTCATCTGATGGAATACAATCTAAAATATCGTCAGGAATACCTATATAAAATAAAAAATAAGATAATCTACAGTGAATTTTCCAAAACTAAATCAAAGACTTGATAGTTAGTGCTACCCTGATTGTTTTTTGTACAGCAATGCGATATCAATATTAAAGTTAAATGTGTGTTATGTTGTGAGAACTTGGTATAGTGTTTTGGCCTTGCAGTCATGTTTGATGGTGGAGCAAGTATGCTGAAAACATCAAGGAATACTCACTAGAAGTTTTGTTGAAATTGGTTCAATAGTTTCTGTCTTGTAGAAGTTTGTTTTAAAAGTAGACGAAACAGGATAGCGTATCAAAAAACTGTTGACAGAGATAATCTTTCGCATAGTTTACGTCGTTTAATATTGCAATTATGAACATTTGCACTGAACTATCAAATTACAAAAAAATGCGAAAAAATACATTGTTTCTCAATGTCAACCGGTTTTTGATTAAGAGAATTCATCAATTTTTAAACACGGATCCATGCACTGCACACCCCAGTCTCATATCTTAGAAGATTTGTCAGATTGAACATACTTTTGACCCTTATATTAATATTATAGACTAGATATGGAAGTCATTTCAGATCAACTTAGGGAACTTCCACATGTCTGATACATCTGAACCTTAACAATTTAAAAACAAAAATGTCTGTGTTCCCATTGTTTGGTGTCGACTAGATGCAGCTGATGTTTGAAAAGAAGAAGAAAATATATATTGCTGATTTTAGATGACAGATGTGAAAATGACACAAACTGGTAACAATTGCTCTCATCGGTTATAGGAAGGTATAAGAATATGAGAGGAGGACTACAATTCAATGATTGCACTTATTACCTCTCTGATATGACTAAAACACAATAACGAAACAGTTGACCAATGAACCACTAAAATGAGGTCAAGGTCAACTGAAACCAACCAGACTGGCATCAATTTATTACAGATATTCCATACACAACTGCTTAAAGTATTTGAGAAACGGACCTTATCGTGTTAACCTTAATCACTGATCCATGAAATGCAGTCGAAGGCGACATATAGGTAGGCGAAACAGAAAGTCTTTATTATAATATCATATACAGACCTTAATATATCACACTACTTACTAGATTTAACTTGCTTTATCCGCCTAACCTGCAAAATATAATAATATCAAACTATAGGTTCTCAAAAGCCTGTGTATCTTACCTGTATCTACTTTTTTTAAATAAAGTAAAATAAGGTAATAATTTATAGTATTACATATTATAGATTATTAGATGTTATATAATATTAGAACCTATTATAATGGTTAAAATAATAACAATAAAACGTAAAATTTCCTTAAAATTACTAATCGACAGACAGCAAATCAACAATGGATTGTCTGAACATTTCAAGGTAGATAAATCTAATCTTGATGAACATGTCCACCTGATGTTAGATGTACTGTACATCTAAATACACGGTTAGATTTGGCATATCAAAGAACCCCAATAGTTCATTTTTTTTATGAAATCAAACGTTTAATTTTGGACCCTTTTGGCCCCTAATTCCTAAACTGTTTGGGGTTAAACTCCCAAAATCAATCCAAACTTTCCTTTTGTGGTCATAAACCTTATTTTAAAATTTCATAGATTTCTGTTTACTTATACTAAAGTTATTGTGCAAAAACCAAGAAAAATGCTTATTCGTGTCCTTTTTGGCCCTTATTCCTGAACTGTTGGGACCAAAACTCCCAAAATCAATCCCTAACTTCCTTTTATTGTCATAAACCTTCTGTTTAAATTTCATAGATTTCTATTTTCTTTACTAAAGTTAAAGTGTGAAAACCAAATGTCTTCGGACAATAATGACGACACAACGTCAAACCAATATACGCCCAAAAAATTTCAATTTTTGCGGTCGTATAAAAATCTACTATAACTTCTTCAGGTTTTTTTTGACAAATTTAGTCATATTGACTTATTTTAGAATGATATTTTGGTAAACATTATTGCTATTTACAGCTTTGATAATATATTTAATAATATTCTGGGACAACAACCCATCAACAGTCTGTCTGAAATTTTAGAACAGATAACTCTAAACCTAATGAACATGTTAACCCTGTGACAGATGTGTTCTAAATGCTTTTGTTTCATATACATTATCCAAAAACTGCATTTCCGCCTTATGTTCTATGTTTACCTATGTCAGCGATGTTGGTTGGCAGGCAGGGACATCAAACATATGCATTTTTCTTTGTTTTAAATACAATTATGATTGTGGCCAAGTTTTTCTTATATTTATTCCATGTGTGTCAGAGAAGAAAATTTATGTAAATGATAACGACGGACGCCAAGTATTGAGAAAAGCTAACTTAACTCACAGACTTGGTTCTGTGGACCAAGTGAGCAAAATATATGTCTAGGTAGGTTAACACGTGGTCAAGTATGTTCAAACATTGTCGAATACGGTTCAGACTAGTACGAGTATGGTTCAGACTAGGTAGAGCGCTCAGACGCACTCAGACGCATACAAAATGTTGATTTCTGGTCGGGTAAAGGTTGAGTACAAGTTCTGCCTGTTAAATATTATGCAGGCTACAGTCAGATATTATTCATTAAATATCAGTACAGTCGAGTTGATATACACCATTTTAAACTTTCACTAGTTTGTACATGTAGTGTCAAGTCTACATTGTTAATTCTTTTTACAAAACTGTTTGTAATTTCTATATACATTTTACAATGTAGTACGATGTAAATCAAATGCACAGCTTTGGTCAAATCGTTGAACAAAAATTTGACAGATAATGTCCTCTTGAGAATAACTACATCTTCCCAAGCATAATACAACACGCAGAAATGATTTGACAACTTTCCAACATTGTAGACGAGAATAAAATTCATTACAAAAAGCTGTTTTGTTGATCTTATATTGCTGATCATTTAGTCTGTTAAGTTTCTCTATATTTTTTAGTTTTTGCTCAAACTCAAAACAAGATCAACAAAATGCTAATTTAAAGGCAAATGTTCTTGCTAACGGTGTAAGACTCATTTTAATATCCGGTCTCTAATCAACGTCCCTTTTTAAAATGGACGTCTCAAAAGAATAACATTCTAAATTTACGGTCAATATTACAACCCTCTATTTGCATGATTGTTTTGTTACACAATACACGTCAAATATTTTGCTTCTCTATTCAACATCCGTTCTATAGGCTTGTCGTATTGAAATCACACCTTCCTCAATAGACTGGCTAAACCTAAAACTCAAGAAGTTGTTGAAACATATTAAGTACTACATGTACTAAATCATAATACTTTTCTATTATGACAAAAAAAGCTATAAATTATTAAGGACAATAGCTTAAAAATCAAGTAGTCATCAGGCAATTTCATCCAAATTTTCTTCATTGCAGATCTTGGCTATATATAATTTTCCTTTTTATCTACTTATTTTAGTGTTTAGATATCAAGCAAAAAGGCATATCTGGTAAACATTTTCATCAAAGGACAATCACCCTATAAGGAATTAACTGACGATTTCGACCGTTGAACTTATCTATATAGCTTGTCTTGCTGATCATTTCGGCAATTCAAAGATGTTCGCTATATATCTTAGTCTTAAAGTAAAAGGCAAACATGGAAAAAAAGATAACATTTGTCATCTAAGGACAATTACTCCTATAAAAAGTTGTCTGACAATGATGAATAATATGAGTTTTGTGGTAATAAGTATTGTTTATAAGTTTCATAAAAATTGGTTGGGGCAAATTTAAGTAAGAGGACTTAAACAAAATCAGCAATTTCTAATTTGTATTACTCTACATGATCAGTTAGAGTGACACTCCAAAAATTATAAGTTGATCTGTGTTTTGAAGTATTTAGAGTTGTGTATAAGTTTCATAACATTTGATTGAAGCTAACATAAATAAGGGAATGGAAATGACAAATTCTGTAATTTTCCATTTGTAAATGAGCATAACTTCAAACAGAAAAAATAAATGGTTGAGGAAAACTAAATTTAGAATCTGGAAACCAATTTTGGGACGAACGGACAAACGAACGGGAGTAAAACTTCATGCACCCTCAGCTACAGCGGGGGCGTAGAGGAAGCATAAAAAACTGATGGCAGAATTTATTGATACAGTCATCCCTTCGTAAATTTTACGGACGCTATCACGAGTTGGTTGACCTTTATGGAATAACCGTTTCACAGATGATATCAGATATGTTCCTCATGTCATAACTACAATCCCCTTCCCTTTCATGAATGTGACTATTTACCGGATTTGTTATAGCATAAGCAACCTGGCGGTTGCCACATGTGGAGCAGGATCAGCTTACCATTATGGAGCCTCTGAGATTACCCCCAGTTTTTGGTGGTGTTCGTGTTGCTTATTCTATCGTTTTATATTTTGTGTCACATGTGTCATGTGTACTATTGTTTGTCTGTTTGTCTTTTTTTCATTTTTAGCCATGGCGTTGTCAGTTTATTTTTAATTTATGAGATTGATCGGCCCTCTGGTATCTTTCGTCCCTCTTATGAGACCATCCATTATTATTTGTGAAGTAGACACTAAATATGTATTTATACGGTTTTGGTATTTTCAAATGAACTTTTTGATGTCAAGGTCAGACGAATACTGCAGGACAGAAATGTACACCTTAAACCCAGTTATATGGATAAATCTGTTGTAGAGTTGTCACTGACTCAGACGTACTTATAAATATAATTATTTCTGTGACTGTATCTTGCATTAATTTGTAGGATCCTTTACTATAGATGATTGAGCTGATCTATAACAATAACATCTCCATGCCTTATATGTCATGTACTGTATTACGACACTAGATTAAAACTGACGAGGAAAGGTAACACCCGGCCACCAAAGTTTTATTTACGTGAAGCCAAGGTGGTCGTGTGGTCTAGCGCACCAGATACAGTGCAGGCGATTTGGTGTCACAATATCTCAGTAGCATGGGTTAAAATCCCAGCAAAGGGAAGAACAAAAAATTTGCGAGAGCAAATTAACAGATTTAACATTGTTGGGTTGATGTTTAGAAGAGTTGTATATACATAATGTACACAGCCATGTATCACCATCAATGCTGGTGATCCGATGGATAAATCTGTATATATACAGTAAGAAAGCAAATTTACAGATCTAACATTGTTAGGTTGATGTTTAGACGAGTTGTATATATATAGTACGATTCATACAACTGACCACACCGTATATCAAATATAGTTATATACACAATATATAAAAAAAGATAAATACAACTGCACCAGTCCACTACAGTAATAACTTACCACACATAATTTATGTTGTGTTATTTCCATTTCTCTTAATCCGTTGTCCACTTCTGTGAATCGTATTTGATCATTCTCTTTCAAATACATCAGTGTGAAAAATTTAACAAGCTGTGCATTTCCTGGGTAATTGTATTCCATATCATTCCATACCATCTCTTCCATTCCAAGATGGAGAGCCAAATCGTGAAGCATGCGTGTTTCACAATTAACAGACAGCCGGAACAATTCTTTGTCACTTGGAATCTGAGATAATGCATCTTCACTCAAACCTAAGATTATATCAAGAATACATAAGCTTAGTCAAAACAGTATGTTAATATATTACTGAGATAAGTTATAACTATTCAACATTGGAAGTTAGTCTGTACACAATATTAGCAACATATGAAGAAATCTTATCATAATTACTTCGAACTTATGTTCACAAAATACACATACAAGTGTTATCTGATATATAGCATATACTTTAATCTATTGATATCTATCATACAAATTTACTATTAAGATATATAGGATATATTGTAGTAATTTACAGAAATTAATCTAAACTAAACTTGCAAAAAAGGGGAACGTAAGATACTAGAGGGACTGTCAAACTCATAGATTAAAAATAAAGTGACCAAATCCATCGCTAAAATAAAAAAGACATACAGACAAATATTAGTACAGAAGACACAACTTCAATAACTAAAGACTAAGCAACATGAACTTCACCAAATTATATACTTTAAATGTAAGGTTCCAGTACATGTATTTTAAGTAGTTGTTAATTCAAAAGGTAAAAATGTATTGCTTTTCTACTGATGTTCAAATATTGTGTAATCGTTATCAGCACGAAAGCACACCATTTGCAAGGTTTATGACATGAAATATGAAATTAGATATTTTTATACTAGTAAGTTAAATGTTAAATGTTAAACCTTGTCAATAATCTGCTATTGCAAAGAGATAAATGATACATTTACCTTGACAATTAGCATCACACTGCTTTTGTTCCTGCAAAATAGAAAATAACTTTACAAGTATTTGTATAACTCCTGTAAGCAATCTACTTGCTCATCGGTCCACAAAAACACATTTCACTTTGTAAAATGTGTGAAACTAATGACACAAACACATATAATAAAAAATATACAATATTGGCAAATGCTAATAGTTACTACAAGCAAAGTCAAGTAAATATTATCAATATCAATCTGCTCATCTACCTTACAAAAACAGGTTAAACAAAAAGATGTCATATCAACAATATCATCCTTTGTCCCTCTGTCTGATACATTTTATGTTTAGTTACTATCATACCAACATCAGCAAGTTGGTACAGATATAAATTTGTCTCTGAATGTATGAACATGTTTACATAACAACTTAAAAGAGCTTGGTATATGGCATATAGTTTGCTACTTGTTGAAGGCCTTAGGTGCTAAATTTTACGTCATTTGGTTTATGATGAAGAATTGTCATGTTGAAAATCATATACCATATATTATTTCTTATATAGAGCTGTAAAATTTAATGTCTAACATACATGTATAATGCAAATATAATACCAATGTCCTGCAATAAGAGAACTTGGCGACATATGCGGAGGCTTAGACATACAATTCTAAATATCTCTCATGTATGGACCAATAAAAGTATATAAATACCCTTTTCTTGTTCCAAATACTCCAGTTAGTTTTAATGTTTTCACCGTGTTCACAAAAACATTCCTCAGCTTCTGAAACCATCTTGTGTTCTGATGTGAAACAGTTTAGTTTCGAGCAGGAATACTCGGTGTGGAAAGGTAACTTGCTGCTAGCTTTACAATGGATGGAAGACTGATAAAATTCGGAAATTCTCTCTAAAGTAACAAACAAACAATCCCGGACACTGGTGGCTATATCAGGTATTATCAAACCCTTGGAGCGCTTGTGGACTAGATGCAATAAGATCTTATTTCCTTCTACACAGACAACAATATCATGCTCTTTATCAACTGATAACCCAACAAACCCCGAAAACATAAGTTTCCTTCCTCTGTATTGTTTTAATGTCCACATACTGAGACATGCGCATATTAGACGGTTTGGTAAGGCTGGAGGTATGATGGTTCCTTTAAAAACGAAGGCCAAACTAACAGTCCTCTCTGGTGTACATTCTTGTAACAAGAAATCTGTATCATTTCTTTGGGTAAGCATACAGGGTACAAAGAAGTGTTCTACTGGTAGCCGGTTTCCTGTTTTTGTATCATATCTACGCTGTTCAGATACGATATCAAGGTGTATCAGCATATCGAATATGTACTCTTTAAATGGTAAAATCTGACAAAATTCTTTTTGTTCCCAAATCTGGTAGAGGTCTACTTTTTGTATCATTCCATTTTTTGACATCTTCTTGAAGGTTTTTCTTGTTTTATCTTCTTTAGGCCAGAATTCAACATCTATGAAAATGAAGAAAAAAAATCAATCTTATGACTTCAAATCAAAACTAGAGGCTCTGAAGAGCCTGTGTCACTCACCTTGGTCAACACAGGACACAGATGGATTCATGACAAAATTGTGTTTTAGAGATGGAGTTGTGTTTTTAGATCTTATTTCACTTAACATTCTTCCTGCTTACAATTATCTCTATTTATATTGAGCTTGGCCCAGTAGTTTCAGTGGAAAATATGAGTGAAAATTTACAAATTTTATGAAAATTGTTAAAAACTGACTATGAAGGGCAATAACTTCTTAGGGGGTCAAATGACCATTTTGGTCGTGTTCACTTTTTTTTAGGTCTGACGTTGCTGTACATTATTGCTGTTTACAGTTTATCTCTATCTATTATAGTATTCAAGGTAATAACCAAAAACAGCAAAATTCCTTACAATTACCAATTCAGGGACAGCAACCTAACAATTGGTTAGTCGATTCATCTATTAATTCCAGGGCAGACATATCTTTACCTGATAAACAATTTCACTTCCTGTCAGATTTGCTCTAAATGCTTTGGTTTTTGAGTTATAAGCCAAAAACTGCATTTTACCCATATGTTCTATTTTAAGCCACGGCGGCCATCTTGAATAATTGGCCGAGTTACTGGACACATTTTTTTAACTAGATACCCCAATGCTGATTATGGCCAAGTTTGGTTTAATTCGGCCCAGTAGTTTCAGAGGAGAAGGTTTTTCTAAAGATTACTAAAATTTACGAAAAATGGTTAAAAATTGACTATAAAGGGCAATAACTCCTAAAGGGGTCAAATGATTATTTTGGTCATGTTGACTTATTTGTGAATCTTACTTTGCTGAACATTATTGCTGTTTACAGTTTATCTCTATCTATAATAATACTCAAGATAATAACTAAAAACAGCAAAATTTCCTTAAAATTACCAATTTAGGGCAGCAACCTAACAAGGGGTTGTCCAATTCATCTGAAAATTTTACGGCAGATAGATCTTGACCTGATAAACAATTTTACCCATGTCAGATTTGCTCTCAGTGCTCTGGTTTTTGAGTTATAAGCAAAAAACTACATTTTACCCCTATGTTCTATTTTTAGCCATGGCGGCCATCTTGGTTGGTTCGCCCGGTCACCAGACACATTTTTTAAACTAAATACCCCAATGATGATTGTGGCTAAGTTTTGTTAAATTTGGCTGAGTAGTTATAGAGGAGAAGATTTTTGTAAAAGTTAACGACGACGGACGACGGACGACGGATGAGGGACGCCAAGTGATGAGAAAAGCTCACTTGGCCCTTCGGGCCAGGTGAGCTAATACAAAATTTACTTATATTAAAAGGTACTACGAAAGTTATACTGCTCACCTAGGTCAGTGCATGAAAGTAACACTATTTTGATACTTCAAAATAATGTCCTATTTTAGGAGTATTTAAACTTTCTTTATAAAAGGTATTCCATGATCAAAATAGAATCCTTTCTCATTTTGAAGAACATAATTACCCCATTGCAAATATTTTATTTAGAAACCATGTAGTTCTCTAGTTATACCTACACGTTAATAACTATGAAATATCAGTTTCAGTTTTGACTTTAAAATTTGCAATCATGTTTTACAAAACGTAAGTTAAAACCTCCATCCTATCCAGAGGATATACACATAATAAAATAGTTAGCTATAATCTAACAAGAATAAGTGACGCTATGAATACCTAAAGAAAAGATTAATTTTGACTAATTGTATAATAAAAAGTTCTTACAAAGTTTAACAGATAAGTGAAAGTCACCAGTTAACAATACTCAGTGCTCTAAATGTCTGGTAAACAATATTTGAGTATGTTGTTGTTTTACTACTAATCTTTATTATATCACATTGAAAGTATTTACACACCAGTAATAAAAGATCTCATAACTTCCACCATAAGAAGGGGACTGATGATAACATTATCTCTCAGTTGTGGGGTGTCAAAATACACAATTTTCCCTAGAGAATGTTGATAATGTAGAAAATCGGTCAGCTGCTCAGGAGACAGGACAGACACCTCACTGATGGCATTTAATTCTTTAACTTCAACCAAAGACATAATTTGTTTCCCTTCTGCCACCAATTCAGCGATCTCGAGCTCCAGTGGAACACATGCATTCGGCATCCTTTCGCCCCAACATGGGTGGTCGAATGTAAGTTCTGTTATTGTTTTCTTCAGAACTTCTATTTCTGGGTCAGCTTGATCTTTGGCATTGACAAATATTAGAGGTCTAAGGACCAGATGATGTTTTCCCTCATGGTCTTTAAACAACTCCTCAATTCCACTGTAAAGCTCTTCCCGTCGTGTCTCAACATTCTCCTATTAAAACATAAAAATGTTCCGGATAAATAAACTTGAGGCTGTAAAGAGCATATGTCGGGAACATAATGTTTGTGTATCTTCAATGATGGAACATTCCAACAAGAAAATAGCTAGATTTATCTTAAATCTGCAAAGTAGATATATCTACTCTTACAGGTAAATTATTACACTTTTAACCTTGCTTCTATAATTTAAAAGATACCACTTGTAAAAAAAAATAAGTAACATTTAATAGATTGGCAATACACTTCAAACAAGCCAAGAAGGTATTAATAGTTTAGTATAGAGTACTTCAGGATTTGGGTGAAAATACGGAAAATGTTTTATTTGAATTTGCAGTTAAACAAAAATGAACTTCTTTTAAAATAAAGTATGTATCGTAATCATGCATTTCTTCTCCAGATGTGTTATATATCATGTTTTATTTCATCATCTGTTTAACAATGGTATTATGGTTTGGCCTGACACATGACCGAGAAAATATTAATTGTTGAGAAGTGCATCTGGTGCAGTACTACTATTCTTAATAATAAAGCTTCATATTGACAACATGATTGTTGAAATAAAAATAAGTTTAGTTAAACTTTAGCATGTAAACTTTAGCATGTAAACTTCAGCATGTAAACTGATAAATTGTATTTTACGTAAAAAAAACATGACTAAGAGTGGCAGAGCCAACTTATCTCCATGGAAATGAGATGACTATCCAATGGAATATTGATACAATTTCATACCAAATAATGTTTCCTTATCTATAAGTGGTACTTCATATCTTCTACTTTATTTATAGACCCCGTAATCTGATTTTAAGTGAATTACCCACAATTCAAAAAGGATCTTGTTTTTTTTAAAGTGTAGTTTAACAAAATTTTTGGTCAAGTTAAGATTTATAGACAAAACATCATTATAAGAATACAAGCTCTTATTTAAATATTGAACTCCTTGGAAAATTAAAAAAAAAATCAAAAGAATCAAATGGCAAAATCAAACGCTCACACAATCAACTGTAATATTATTCCTGACTTTGTACAGGCCTTTTCTTATGTCGAAAATGGAGGATTAAACCTGGTTTTTATGCTAGCAATTGGGGCAATTTGTACACATTTCTAAGTTTTCAAAATGACAATAACTTACTACCATATAGCTTACACTAGATCACTCACCAATGGTACTTTGTCCTTGTGAGTGGCAACAAACAAGATCTTTGGGATGCCTGCATATACAAGCTTACAATAGGTCAGGATGGAATTGACCCAATATTGCAAAAATACTACAAAATAAAATCAAAATCTGTCATAAAAGAAGTATAAAAAAGTATATATATTCTGCATTTTTCATAGTTGTGATACTACACTTTTAAAAGTTTTTCATTGTCTTTTGTCTTGTTAACCCATTATTTAAAAAAAAAAAACGACTGAATACTTAGTCAACCTCATTTATTTAAACAGCTGATAATAGTCTTCCTTTAAATTGGATTCTCTGTCAAAAAGTGACAACTATTTCAGTGTATATGTATATTCTATATTGTTGTATTTGTTCTTCAGACTGTTTTATTAACACATAGTTTAAGGAAGGCATATTGAAAAAAAGAGGTAACAATGCTTAAAAACGTATACAAACTAATATTTCACACCACCAAAATAATGGGCAGTTCAAGTTGCGGTCCTGTTTAGGATTTTATGGAACAGCCCTTGGATTTTGTGTTTGTTCTAATCGCTATATTGCTTTTTTGATTATTATTTATGGCCGAAAACAGTTATTCCGTAGTGTATTTCTTTTAATAAAAAAATAATTAAAATTAAAAAAATCACACCTGCTCTATCCAAAAAGATTTGTATAGTATATATAGTGTACCACTTTTGGGACGAATTATGTCAAAATTATGGAAATATCCATCAGCTCTAACTCAAACTGTGGACAATTAAAGGTTAAGAGGGTCTATAATTCAGTGTGACAGCTTTATATATACTAATTATTGACTTTTTTTCAAATGGACCAAATCCCTACTTTACCAAATTAAATGCTTGCTGGGCACAGTCTGATACGACCGCAGAGGTGGAACCGTGAACAGTTGGGGCAAATTTGGACACAATATTCAAGCTCAATGCTGTCAAAATTTGGATTGTGATCAATTTTTTTAAATAATATAGGTTTCTGACAAAAAATCAATGTAAAAGATCTTAAAAATCTATTCTCAAAACTTTTAAAAAATTGGAATTTGAAAATAAAAAAAAAAAAATAAATATGAACCATTACAAGAATGCATACGCTGAAATGTCTTAAATATATAAGATTTCATATTATGTTGATAGTCCTAAATATAAAGCTTTATTACAACTGTCACACAAACTTAACATTAACCAAGAAAACTAAACATTGACCAATGAACCATGAAAATGAGTTCAAGGTCAGATGAACAATGCCAGGCAGGCATGTACAGCTAACAATTCTTCCATACAACAAATATAGTCGACCTATTGCTTATACATTGTTATAGATTAAGAAAAACAGACCAAAACACATAAAACTTAACACTGAGCAATGAACTGTGAAAATGAGGTCAAGGTTAAATAAAACCTGCGCGACTGACATATAGATCATACAATATTTCCATACACCAAATATAGTTGACCTATTGCATATAGTATTAGAAAAAACAAATCAAAACTTAACTTCGACCACTAAACTATGAACATGAGGTCAAGATCAGATGACACCTGCCAGCTAGACATGTACACCTTACAATCATTTCATACACCAAATATAGTAAACCTATTGCATATAGTATAAGAAAAACAGACCAAAACACAAAAACTTAACTATAACCACTGAACCATGAAAATGAGGTCAAGGTCAGATGACACCTGACAGTTGGACATGTACACCTTACAGACCTTCCATACACCGAATATACAAGACCTATTGCTTATAGTATCTGAGATATGGACTTGACCACCAAAACTTAACCTTGTTCACTGATCCATGAAATGAGGTCGAGGTCAAGTGAAAACTGTCTGGCAGGAATGAGGTGCTTGCAAGGTACGCACATACCAAATATAGTTATTCTATTACAATGTATTACTTATAATAAGAGAGAATTTAATATTACAAAAAATGGTCAAGGACATTGGACATGTAACTGACGGAAACTTCGTAAAATGAAGCATCCATATACAAAGTAAGAAGCATCCAGGTCTTCCACCTTCTAAAATATAAAGCTTTTAAGAAGTTAATTAACACCACCGCCGCTGGATCACTATCCATATGTCAAACTTTCTGTGACAAAAGTCGCAGGCGCGACAATAAAAATTTGGGAAAAAAATCCCCCTTCCAAATGTTGCCCCCCCCACACACACTTTGGAACAATATCCCCAAGCTCAATCCCAGCCTTCCCTTTGAAGTATGGAACCTCTTAGTACAATTTTAGAGAGATCCATACACTTAAACACAAGTTATTGTATAGACACTACAAAAATTGCTTGTTTTTGGCTCCTTTTTTGCCCCGATTCCAGCATGTTGAGGCAATTATACCTAAACTCAATCCCAGCCTTCCTTTTGTGATATGGAACCTTGTGGTACAATGCCAGAGAGATCCGTACACTTACACACAAGTTATTTTCCTGAAACTACAAACATGCTTGTTTTGGCCCCTTTTTGGCCTCTATTTCCTAAACTGTTGGTACCACAAACCCTAAAATCATCCTTCCTTTTGTGGTATTGAATCTTCTTGTAAAATCCATTGAGATCCATTCATTTAAACTACAGTTATTGTCCGAAAACCAAATGTGTTGTCGGACGACGACATAATAGCATTATACGAACCCCAAAAAATGTGTGTGGTCGTATACAAATTCATGTCCCAATTTGACAAGTAATTCCACCCCCCTACTTACTATTTTAGGCATAAATTAGAAACTAGAGGCTCTAAAGAGCCTGTGTCGCTCACCTTGGTCTATGTGCATATTAAACAAAGGACACAAATGGATTCATGACAAAATTGTATTTTGGTGATGGTGATGTGTTTGAAGTTCTTACTTTACTGAACGATTTTGCTTCTTACAATTATATCTATAATGAACTTTGCCCATTAGTAACAGAGAACTATATTTGGTAAAAATTTACATAAATTTACCAAATTAATGAAAATTGTTAAAAATTGACTATAAAGGGCAATAACTCCTTCAGGGATCAACTGACCATTTCCGTCATGTTGACTTATTTGTAGATCTTACTTTGCTGAACATTATTGCTGTTTACAGTTTATCTCTATCTATAATAATATTCAAGATAATAACCAAAAACAGTAAAATTTCCTCAAAATTACCAATTCAGGGGCAGCAACCCAACAACCGATTGACCGATTCATCTGAAAATTTCAGGGCAGATAGATCTTGACCTAATAAACATTTTTATCCCTGTCAGATTTCCTCAAAATGCTTTGGTTTTTGAGTTATAAGCCAAAAACTGCATTTTACCCCTATGTTCTATTTTTAGCCATGGCGGCCATCTTGGTTGGTTGACCAGGTCACGCCACACATTTTTTAAACTAGATACCCCAAAGATGATTGTGGCCAGGTTTGGATTAATTTGGCCCAGTAGTTTCAGAGGAGAAGATTTTTGTAAAAGATTACTTCAATTATCGAAAAATGGTTAAAAATTGACTATAAAGGGCAATAACTCCTAAACGGGTCAACTGACCATTTTGGTCATCTGACTTATTTGTAGATCTTACTTTGCTGAACATTATTGCTGTTTACAGTTTATCTCTATCTATAATAATATTCAAGATAATATCCAAAAACTGCAAAATTTCCTCAAAATTACCAATTCAGGGGCAGCAACCCAACAACCAATTGACCGATTCATCTGAAAATTTCAGGGCAGATAGATATTCACCTGATAAACATTTTTACCCCACGTCAGATTTGCTCTAAATGCTTTGGTTTTTGAGTTATAAGCCAAAAACTGCATTTTACCCCTATGTTCTATTTTTAGCCGTGGCGGCCATCTTGGTTGGTTGACCGGGTCATGCCACACATTTTTTAATATAGATACCCCAATGATGATTGTGGCCAAGTTTGGTTCGATTTGGCCCAGTAGTTTCAGAGGAGAAGATTTTTGTAAAAGTTAACGACGACGGACGACGGACGACAATGGACGACGGACGACAATGGACGACGGACGCCAAGTGATGAGAAAAGCTCACTTGGCCCTTCGGGCCAGGTGAGCTAAAAAATAAATCTGGATAGTGTATGAAAAAGAAATTGCAAGTTATACACTGTCACATGAGGGACTCTATTTGTAGACAAGGAAAATCAAAGGACGATAACTGTGTCCCGGAACCTTACAACAAACATTTAAAGCCAGGGAATATTGTTGAAAAGTAGTCCACATTTCCTAAGATTTATTTTCAAAATTAGTTTTATTAAGATGTCAAAACTGAAAACTAAAAAATCCTCATTTTTCCAGAATTGATATTAATGAAATATTCAATATAAACTAGGACTAATTTCAATCAGTTCTACGAAGGTTACATTATATAGAAATGTTTAACTCAATGCAATAAATGGGGATGTGGATAAGTGGGTTTCTAACGATGTATGTCATTCAATACAGATTCAATCATACAGAAATTATGTAGTGAAAAAAGTTCTGTAACTCTGAAATTACATCATTTGAAAATCATATAAAGGTAAAAGAAGCTTTATTCCTTCAATTAAAACGTGCGTTAAAGTAAGAACTGATAAAAAGAAATTTTACTTTTTGTATCAAATGTTGATGGATCAAACTACAATATATCTATCATATGCTTTATTTTGTCTTTAATATGGTTCAAACAAAACAACACCTTCAAAATACCAACGTTATAAATCCTTCTCATCAAAAAGCTACTATGTTTAGTCTTTGAATAGATATTTTGAGAAATCAGTATGTAAACATTCTACCATTAAATATGTTTTCTGGTTTACTCATTTAAAACAATCTGAATTTCTATAGGAAAACATTTGTTTTAACATTGCTTGATGACTAAGCCATTAATTGTGAATTTTATCATACATTAGTTTACTTACTTTTACAACAAAAAAAAACATATTTTGACACAATTAAGGATAACATTTGTTTAACAGCTATTTAATACAACGTGTTAACAAAATTAGATTTAAGGAATAACAAGTGAAACTGCGAGCTTCTGCTCACTGATGATACCCCCGCCGCAAGTGGATAATATTAATAGTGTAAAAATATGCAAGTGTGCGGTTAACAGGAAGTTGTCGAGTGATGAATCTGAAAACGCATCACACGGTATAGCTGACTTATATAAATCCTGAAACCAAATTTCAGAAATCCTTGTATTGTAGTTCCTGAGAAAAATGTGACGACATTTTTCAACTTGTCTATCATGTGTAAAATCATACAAGTGTTCGGTAAACAGGAAGTTGTCAAGTGATCAATCTGAAAACCCTTCACACGGTATAGCTGACTTAGATAAACCCTGAAACCAAATTTCAGAAATCCTTGTATTGTAGTTCCTGAGAAAAATGCGACGAAAAATATTCATGGGACGGAGGGACTGACGGAAGGACAGACAGAGGTAAAACAGTATACCCCCTTTTTTTAAAGCGGGGGTATAACAACAAGAGTGCACACACTGAAATGTCTCGCCTTCTTTACAAACCATTTATATTATGTTGATAGTCCTAAATATAAAGTTTTGCTACAACTATCAAATAACCTTAACATGATCCCAGAAAATGAGGTCAAGTTCAGATAAACTAAACAGAAATACATGTACAGCTTTCAATCATTCAATACACTAAATATAGTTGACCTATTGCTAATAGTTTCTAAGAAACAGACTTAACCAAAAAAAATAAACATTGACAAATGAACCATGAAACAAGGTCAAGGTCAACTGAACCATGACAGGCAGACATGTATACCTTACAATCAATCTATGCATTAAATATAATTGACCTATTGATTATAGTATCTAAGAAACAAACTTAACCATGAAAACTTAACATTGACCAATGAACCATGAAAATGAGGTCAAGGTCAGATGATACCTGCCAGACAGACATATACACACTATAATCCTTCCATACAACAAATATAGTTGACCTATTGATTATTGACTGACATGTACATCATAAAATATTTCTATACACCAAATATAGTTGACCTATTAGAAAAAAAAAACCAAAACTAAAAAAAAAACTTTGACCACTGAACCATAAAAATGAGGTAAAGGTCAGATTACACCTGCCAGTTGGACATGTACACCTTACAATCATTCCATACAGCAAATATAGTAGACCTATGGAATACTTATACAGTATAAGGAAATTAGACCAAAACACAAAAACTTAACTATAACAACTGAACCATGAAGATGACACCTGCCAGTTGGAGATCCTTCAGATTGAAATAAACAATTAATTTCCCCAAAGGCAACAATGGTAGCCTTTTTCGAGATACAGACTTTAGAAAGTTGATTCTTTTAACGAAACCTTGCTAGAATCAATGAAAAGTTATTAGGACAGTATTTTTTGGTCCCAAAATTATAGGTTCGCGTTGCTTTTCTTAGCGTGTGTTGTATTTATCTCCCCTGCCTATTAATTTTGCCCTTAAAAATATGTGTCTTGTCCTAGCGTTTTAAAAGTCATCTCAGTGCCTTTAGGGCTACGGCATAACTTTTATTTTGCCTTTTGTATAACGCAGAGTGCACGAAGTCTCTAAAAATAAAAAACAACGGGCGCACATATCGACCAATCAGGATTAGCCATACTGTTAATTCTGAATACCATGTTATGTTCATAAAATGGCTGCGCCAATAAAATCTAATGGTGTATTGTAACCTTCAATACACCAAATATACTAGACCTATTGCTTACAGTATCTGAGATATGGACTTTGACCACCAAAACTTGACCTTGTTCATTGATCCATGAAATGAGGTCGAGATCAAGTGAAAACTGTCTGACGGGCATGAGGAGCTTGCAAGGTACGCACATACTAAATATAGTTATTCTATTACTCTTAATAAGAGAGAAATTAACATTACAAAAAAATCTCCACTCTTTTGTAAGTTGTCACTGAACCATGAAAATGAGGTCAAGGACAATAGATGTGTGACAGACGAAACTTTGTAACGTAAGGCATCTATATAAAAAGTATGACGCATCCAGGGCTACCACCTTCTAAAACATAAAGCTTTTAAGAAGTAAGTTAACGCCCCTGCCACCGGATCACTATCCCTATGTTGAACTTTCATCGACACACATTGCAGGCTGAACAAAATCGTTTAATATAATTTCTCCCAGCACAAATTCAAGATTAAATTTTAAAAAGGAGTAGGTCCGGTAAGGGCCGATTTTGGTCCCAAATTTCAGTTTCATCTAACGAGATATTTAGGAAACTTTTTAAACACTTAAGTGTCTATTTTAATTGATTCGATTAGTTTATGCTAAAGATTTTAACTGATTCAGTCATTAAAAACGCTCCGATTGAAGCTTAAATATGAAAAATCTATCAAATATGCCAAAAAACGTCACTTTTCAGATGGTTTTCGTCAAAAATGAAAGTGGCCACATCCGTGTTCATTCTCAACCTTTATATATGTAATGTATTATCATCAAATACAACTTACATTTCAATATTATGAATGAACACGAATGCGGCCACTTTCATTTAAGACGGAAACCGTCTAAAATTTAACTAAAATGCTATAATTGTGAAGATTTCAGTAATTTAGCATCACTTTATGATGCTGGTACACGATATATGTGCATTGTATTGTCAAAAACAGCACATATGTATGTAGCAGAAGCATTCTACTTTCCAAAAAATAGCTAAAAGATTACATTTTCAAAATTTTGCAAAACTGCTTAATTGTGGGGCCAAAAATGGGTCTTACTGAACCTACTCCTTTGATGTTGTCTGACAATAAGTGCAGCACTCCGTTCATGCTTATGATAAAATCTATACTTCATATAATAAAATCATCAGCTCCTTTTTTGTGAGAATTCACTTATTTTTTTTGTCTATGCTTTAATTTCCGAAAAGAATTTAAACTTGGTATATTTAATAAATATTATTGTCTTTCTGGGGATTCATTTATTTTCATGGGTGTCAATTTTCGTGGATTGAGAAGAAAAAAAGACAATTCGTGGTATACGTAAATTCGCAGATCACTGATTAAAATAAAAACAGAGACTTTATTAGTGATATCCCTTTTGATTTAGGAGATCATTTAATCTCCTTTGTTTGAATTGTCAAAATCCTCACTTGGCCATTCTAAGTGATAGTGTTCCTTGAAAACTTCAATTACAATCGTGGACAGAGACAACTAATAGTTTGTTTGTCTTACAATTTATAAATTTTTGTCAGAATTTTATGAGGCATTCAACTGTATGATTGATATACATGTATGATTGAACGCTTATTTCCCCTCATCACGGTATAATGAACAATCATATAAGTAAAAGGTGTGAAAATAAACAATTTTATCGTAATTAATCCTGTAAGTAAACCAATCTATGACACGGTAATTAACAACTTGCATTTATTTTCATAATATATAATTGAACAAAATACCTTTATCTTCTTTCAATAAAACACGTGTTAATTTGAAATGTTTATCGCTAGTCAACACTAAGAGAACTGCACAATATAACCGGAAATAAACATCCGAATCCAAACACATTTCACGTGATAATTTTTCGTTGAATTCTTAAAGTCAAGGTTCGCTGTGACCCCACAAAAGCCACGAAAATTGGTAAATCACGAATAAGAATGAATCCACAGTACTTCATATCAATGCTGCAAAAATGCGAAACATACTGAGGTTAATATTGTAGTTTGTGACAAGCTAAAAGTGACAATGTAAATAAATTATGTAAACATTGAGGTTTGCTTAAATATTTAGAAAAGATATCACCTTGCTGTTATAAAAATGTATCCTGTTTGCATTATCTGTGTGTAATTAATATGCATATTACCTGCTGGCGTTGGTGTCATGTGCTGCCCTGGAAAACACATCACATCAGGGACCTGTTCATGCAAATCTTTGCTTCCATCAAATACTACAAGAAACAACGCTCGGAACGTCATGAAGGTCTGATGTGTTGTTAGATAAACATATTGTCCACCAAAGTCCCAGAAGATAAGACGCCCAACTTTCATCTTATACTTCCCACTTTTGAGGACTTTTTCCATTTTCCTTCTTATTTCCTCCTTAGTCATTCTTGTTCTCATTTTCTTTCCCATCTGTTTTATCGTGAGAGGCACATTGGAGGATTTCTTAGGTGGTAGAGATTGTAATGCTGCCGACTTTTCTGAGGGCAAAGAGGACAGTGTGGCTTTGGCATTACCAGTTGGACTTGTATCTGAAGCCTGGATGAACTTTTCAGTGAGTTCACTCTCCTCTTCTTTGAGAGAGGTCATTAACACTTTGTTGTACACAACATCCAGGGCGTTATAAGAGTCTGAAATTAAATTTAATACATCAGGCAAATCAAATCCAAAACAGCTACAGGCTGTCAAAACCAAGTGAAGAATATAAGAAAAATCATAATTAAGATCAAAATTAAATCTTATCAAGTGTAACATTCACATAATGCTATAAATGTATTTTAAAGAGAGTCATGTTTTAACTGCTGGATTGATGACATTATTGATTATCGAAAATAAAGGTCAAATTATTCCATAATTTTAACATTAAAATTCAATTTGAATTAACTTGGTTCCTGAATTGAACTCACAAAACATATGGCTACAATGTGATGTGATTAAAATCAGTGCTATATCATGTCTGCTGATAGTGAGGTCCACACAACAGCATGTGGTAAGATGTTTCTACTTGTGTATTTTCTCACCTGGATCAATAAGAATCCACTCTTTGGTCTCAATGTCGAGGCCACAGCGACCTTCAACGAGAGAAATGCCGTCAGTTGGCTGTCGACCATCTAGTATAATGTCACCAGCTAACAGCTTCACAAGAGTAGACTTCCCAACGGAAAACTCGCCGGTTACCATGCATCTCATATCAAATGATTCATAGCTGCCCTTCCCTAATAAACGATTTAACATGGCAGACTGTTGCCCTTTTCCGATGGGATCTGGAAAAAAATTTAAGTTTGAAAGTTTAAATTTCATCATGTTTGTGAAAAAAATGAATGCATACACACACTCAAAGATAATTTCTCCACTTTTTGTCTCTGACACTGGACAATGTTTCAATAAATTTATTTTATAATACTATTAGACAGGGATATATGTATCTTATGATGCTGGAGATGTGTTATTTACAGCAATGACTTGTGACATATTTCCTATAAAGTCACAGTGGTCTTTAAATAATCTTAATTAGAAGTTTGCTGCCAGCCCTCTCTCTGTCATCAAAACAATAAATGAGTATGTTAATGTTTTGATCTGTCAGAGTGATGTCAATGTGTTGATTTATCAGTCTATATATGTGTTGTTAATGTGATTATATGTCAGTTTTTAATGTGTTGATGTTTGAATCTGTTAATATGTTGATCTGTCAGTGTGTTGATATGTCAATGTGTTAATGTACAAGTATTATTGTGTTGATCTGTCAGTGTGTCGATATATCAATGTGTTTATGTACGAGTCTGGTAATATGTGGATATTAGTGTGTCAATGTATAAGTGTAAATGTTAATTTGTCAGTGTGTCGATATATCAATGCATTGAGTTTTGAGTCTGTTAATGTGTAGATCTGTCAATGTGTCAATATGTCAATGTGTTTATGTATGAGTCTGTAAATGTGTCTATATGTCAATGTGTGAATGGTTAAGTCTGTAAATGTGTCTATATGTCAATGTGTCAATGGTTGAGTCTGTAAATGTGTCTATATGTCAATGTGTGAATGGTTGAGTCTGTAAATGTGTCTATATGTCAATGTGTGAATGGTTGAGTCTGTAAATGTGTCTTTATGTCAATGTGTGAATGGTTGAGTCTGTTAATGTGTCTATATGTCAATGTGTGAATGGTTGAGCCTGTAAATGTGTCTATATGTCAATGTGTGAATGGTTGAGTCTGTAAATGTGTCTATATGTCAATGTGTCTATGTATGAGTCTGTAAATGTGTCTATATGTCAATGTGTCAATGGTTGAGTCTGTAAATGTGTCTATATGTCAATGTGTCAATGTTTGAGTCTGAAAATGTGTCTATATGTCAATGTGTCAATGGTTGAGTCTGTAAATGTGTCTATATGTCAATATGTCAATGGTTAAGTCTGTAAATGTGTCTATATGTCAATATGTCAATGGTTAAGTCTGTAAATGTGTCTATATGTCAATGTGTCAATGGTTAAGTCTGTAAATGTGTCTATATGTCAATGTGTCAATGGTTGAGTCTGTTAATGTGTTGATATGTTGTTGTGTCCATACGTCATGTGTTGATATATGAATCTGTTATTGTGTTGATCTGTCAGTGTGTTGATATGTCAACTTGTTGATGTTTGAGTCTGTTAATGTGTTAATGTGTTAGTGTGTCAATATGTTAATGTGTTGATGTAGGAGTCGGTTAATATATTTATCTGTCAGTGTTTCGATATGTCAGTAAGTTAAAACTCTCTGAGTGTCTATATGTCAAGGTGTTGATGTATGAGACTGCTAAAGTGTTGATCTGTCAGTGTTATGATGTATAAGTCTGTTAATGTGTTGATGTGTCAGTGTTTTAATATTTTAATGTGTTGAAATGTCAGTTTGCTGATATGTCTATGTGTTGAAGAATCCATCTGTTAATGTGTTGATATGTCAATGTGTTGATGTATGATTCTGTTCATGTGTTGACATGTCAGTGTGTCGATATGTCAATGTGTCGATATGTCAATGTGTCGATATGTCAATGTGTCGATATGTCAATGTGTTGATCTATAAATCTGTTAATGTGCTGCCTTTTACAACTGATTTTTATAGTTCGTTCTTAAGTTGTATCGTAACACAACAGTCCCAGGTTAGGGGGAGGTTTGGGATCCCGCTTACATGTTTAATCCCGCCAAATTCTGTTTGTATGTGCCTGTCCCAAGTCAGGATCCTGTAATTCAGTGGTTGTCTTTTGTTGATGTGTTACATATTTGTTTTTCGTTCATTTTTTTTTACATAAGGCCAGACTTTTTATTTTATCTGTTTAACGAGAAAATTTGTAAAAAAATAGGGTCGAGGGGGCAAAATAAAAAAAAAATAACAGTGCAAAATTGGTCAAGTTGACACTAAAAATAAAAATAAAACCATTATAAGTGCCTTTCTTTTTTTTTTTTTTTTTTTTTTAGAATGTATCAAAATACAAGAACAATGAAATGAGAACAGACCAGTATATTAACCCAGAGAAATATAAATGCATATAGTTTATATATGTCTCTTGTTAACCCTTCTATTAATATAAACATAAAAACTATGTTTTGATTCTGTATTTCCACTAATATAGATCCATGGCACCACTCAAATATATCAACCTCGCTGCATATACACTATATATGTATATACCAGTCACCAAGTCAGGAACCTCTTAGTGTATGCAGACATATATATACACATGTGTATATATGTCTCTGGTGTAATAGTCCCAGAGTTAAGCAACTTTAACCTATAAATTGAAACAATGCTTATACATGGAAATATATACATTAATCAAGAAGATCTAACCAAAAGTATGTTAATGCCTGTGGAATGCGTAATTTTCCCTTTTGGGATCAATTTTTGTCTGTCAGCAGTGCCATTCATGCGTCTGTAGTCATTATCGCAAGAATCCGGATTTCGGTCATAGCGGGTCCGTTTCCGATGAAATCCCGATTCCGATCCGTAGTTCTACAAATTTAAATATTGGACGAAGAAAAATTTACAAAAATAAACGATGTTTGATACGCTATTTGGAAAGGAATATGACGTTTCTAATGCAATACATGGATGACATGTTTACTTGAGGCTAATTTCATCAAGTTCTGATGAAGTAATAACTGATTTTGCCGAAAGTTAGAATGATTTGATGTACGCTCTCGTGTAAAAAGTATGAAAAGCATGCCACCAGCTTAAAAATCTTTTAGAAGAAAATATATCGTTTATGCCTTGAATTTCTTTACTTTTAAATGAAAATTGCTGTTTCATTGACTTGGTAAAAATTAAATATTACTGATAACGAAATTGACTGAAAGCGAGTATCGTGAACACATTTTATTTTTTTCTGAGGATTTCGTAACAGTCGGCGGGAAAAATAATAAAAATTCGTAAGGGTTCCACGGAACCCAGTGTCTCGCCTACTTTTGCTGTTAATCGCAGACTCAACAAAAATGAGGAAAAACATCAATAAAAAGTTCCCTCTCGATACTGTTTTTTGATTGAAAGAAGCTTCCAAGTTTGGTAAAAAATCCAGGATAGTTTATGAATCTAATAAATGTTTTATAAACTTTAACTGCAGACTGTATGTAATGTTAACTGGAAGAAAAACTAAGTCCATTTATAAGTAAAATACGGAAAAAGCGATTTTTTTTTTTACAAAATTTACTTCTGAATAATATCTTATGATCAGAAACAAGCTTTTGTCTAAGTTTGGTAGAAATCCAGGATAGTTTAAGAACATTATAAAAATTTTAAAAACTTAAACCACAGAGTGAATGTTTTGTTTTTGGCAAAAAAACTAAGTCCATTTATAAGTAAAATACGGAAAAGAGGAAATTTATTTTTACAAAATTTTCTTCTTGATACTATTTTATGATCATAAACAAGCTTCTGTCCAAGTTTGGTACAAATCAAGGATAGTTTATGAAAGTTATTAAAATTTTAAAAACTTTAACCACAGAGTGAATGTAATGTTTCCTCGCAGAAAAACTAAGTCCGTTTATAAGTAAAATACGGAAAAAATGAAATTTTATTTTTACAAAATTTACTTCTGGATACTTTCTCATGATCATAAACAAGCTTCTGTCCAAGTTTGGTAGAAATTCAGTATAGTTTAAGAAAGTTATTAAAATTTCAAAAACTTTAACCACAGAGTGAATATTTGTGGACGCCGCCGCCACCGACGACGACGACGGAATGTAGGATTGCTTAGTCTCCCTTTTTCAACTAAAGTCGAAGGCTCGACAATAAAAGTAAGAAGCACTACTTTTATTTTTATTCTAAAATCGGGAAAGGTGGAGTTGGCGGATCTCGTTAAACAGATAATAAAAAAAAGTCTGGCCCAATTTAGGCTGTTAGTTTTCTTGTTTGAATTGAATTACATTTGTCACTTCGGGGCCTTTTATAGCTGACTATGCGGTATGGGCTTTGCCCATTGTTGAAGGCTATACAGTGACCTATAGTTGTTCATTTCTGTGTCATTTGGTCTCTTATGAAGACTTGTCTGATTGGCAATCATACCAAATCTTGTTTTCTATATGATCTGTCAGTGTGTCAACATGGCAATGTATCAATGTATGAGTCTGCTTTTGTGTTGATCTGTCAATTTGTCGATGTCAATGTGTAGATCTCTCCGTGTATCAATGTGTAAAAAGCTTTAGAATTGTCAATGTATTAATATGTCAAAATGTCAATGTGTCAACTGGTCATTGTGTCGTTATGTCTATGTGTCAATGTTTGAATTTGATTCTCTTTTGATTCCTCAATTTTGATATGTTGATCTGCCAATTGATTAATATGTCGATTTGTTAATAGGTCAACTGGTCATTGTGTCTATCCTTCTATAGGTCAACTGGTCAAGGTGTCTACCCGTCTATAGATCAACTGGTCATTGTGTCTATCCGTCTAAAGGTCATATGGTCAAGGTATCTATCCTTCTATAGGTCAATTGGTTAATGTGTCTATCCGTCTATAGGAAAACTGGTCATTGTGTCTATCCGTCTATAGGTCAACTGGTCAATGTGTCTATCCGTCTATAGGTCAACTGGTCATTGTGTCTATCCGTCTATAGGTCAACTGGTCATTGTGTCTATCCTTCTATAGGTCAACTGGTCAAGGTGCCTAGCCGTCTATAGGTTAACTGGTCAAGGTGTCTATCCTTCTATAGGTCAACTGGTTATTGTGTCTATCCTTCTATAGGTCTATCCGTCTGTAGGTCATATGGTCAAGGTATCTATCCTTCTATATGTCAACTGGTCAATGTGTCTATCTGTCTATAGGTTAACTGGTCATTGTGTCTATCCTTCTATAGGTTAACTGGTCAAGGTGTCTATTCGTCTATAGGTCAACTGGTCAATGTGTCTATCTGTCTATAGGTTAACTGGTCAATGTGTCTATCTGTCTATAGGTTAACTGGTCAATGTGTCTATCCGTCTATAGTTCAACTGGTCAAGGTGTCTATCTGTCTATAGGTCAACTGGTCATTGTGTCTATCCTTCTATAGGTCAACTGGTCAAGGTGTCTATCCTTCTATAGGTCAACTGGTCAATGTGTCTATCTGTCTATAGGTTAACTGGTCAATGTGTCTATCTGTCTATAGGTTAACTGGTCAATGTGTCTATCCGTCTATAGGTTAACTGGTCAATGTGTCTATCCGTCTATAGGTCAACTGGTCAATGTGTCTATCTGTCTATAGGTTAACTGGTCAATGTGTCTATCCTTCTATAGGTCAACTGGTCAAGGTGTCTATCTGGGACAATAACCCTAATGCGCCTTGAAATGAGGAACACAAAAGTCACGTGTAAACAAAAAATCTCTGTGTAGTGATATTTGACACATTTCTATGATAAACAAATGACTGAGCTGAACCATAAGTGTTAATTTAGACAATAAGGGAACACAGAATAAATGTGTAAAAACCATGGAGCTATGAAATGTGTTCAAAGTATTAAAATTTCCAAGAACTTATTGTGTTAAATTGGGATTTTTTTCCATGAGGAGCGACAGCGCAAAAGGATACTCGGGGTTTGCTAAATTACGGAAAAATGAATCACACTTCGTACCCCGAAAATTTAACCACATATGTAAAAATGTCTCAGCTTCGAAACAAGCCATCATACATATACAAGTTTACAATATGGGCTGAGCAACAGAAGAAAACGTTACCATTACGGCCTATGGAGAAACAATTGCGCATATTGCCCCATCTGTCTATAGTTCAACTGGTCAAGGTGTCTATCCTTCTATAAGTCAACTGGTCAAGGTGTCTATCCTTCTATAGGTCAACTGGTCAATGTGTCTATCCTTCTATAGGTCAACTGGTCATTGTGTCTATCCGTCTATAGGTCAACTGGTCAAGGTGTCTATCCTTCTATAAGTCAACTGGTCAATGTGTCTTTCCTTCTATAGGTTAACTGGTCAAGGTGTATATCCGTCTATAAGTCAACTGGTCAAGGTGTCTACCCGTCTATAGATCAATTGGTTAATGTGTCTATCCGTCTATAGGTCAATTGGTTAATGTGTCTATCCGTCTATAGGTCAACTGATCATTGTGTCTATCCTTCTATAGGTCAACTGGTCAATGTGTCTATCCATCTATAGGTTAACTGGTCAAGGTGTCTATCCTTCTATAGGTCAACTGATCAATGTGTCTTTCCTTCTATAGGTTAACTGGTCAAGGTGTCTATCCTTCTATAGTCAACTGGTCAATGTGTCTATCTGTCTATAGGTTAACTGGTCAAGGTGTCTATCCTTCTATAGGTCAACTGGTCAAGGTGTCTATCTGTCTATAGGTTAACTGGTCAAGGTGTCTATCCTTCTATAGGTCAACTGGTCATTGTGTCTATCCTTCTATAGGTTAACTGGTCAATGTGTCTATCTTTCTATAGGTTAACTGGTCAATATGTCTATCCATCTATAGGTCAACTGGTCAATGTGTCTATCGTCTATAAGTCAACTGGTCAATGTGTCTATCCTTCTATAGGTTAACTGGTCATTGTGTCTATCCTTCTATATGTCAACTGGTCAATGTGTCTATCCATCTATAGGTCAACTGGTCAATGTGTCTATCCGCCTATAGGTAATATGGTCAAGGTGTCTATCCGTCTATAGGTCAACTGGTCAATGTGTATATCCGTCTATAGGTCAATGTATTAATATGCCACAAACTACTTATTCTGTAAAATCCAGTTGAGCCGATGGCTGGATTTGGTTGTCAACTGAACAGGTTGAGAATGCTATATAAATCGGGTGAGAATGAATCTTAAGTTTAATGTGATCTGAAATCAACAGGTTGAGGAAAGAATAAATCGGATGAGAATGAAAGATGTCTATTTTAAAGTTAATATGATCTGTTATCAATCAATCTTCATCAATAGCCTACTTTACTTTTCCTATTAATTTCTGTATTTTTTATTCTAACATTATATGCAAATATCAAGGTTTCCATATATTAGAAATAAGAAACTATACATTATTCCAGCCAGTATATATAATAATTAACATTAGATGATTGCCTTGTGTGATGAACCAGTAGGAATGATAGTACCGCCATTGTAAGCAGACATCAAGGTTTCATATATTAGAAACAAGTAATTATCATTTCACCAAGTATCTGAATAATTAACATTAGATGATTACTTTCAACTACTGGTGCTGCAGGATCTGGTGATTGGGTGTCAGGAGTAACTTCTGGGGATGTCTTTGACATGACGGTCTACAAAAGAAAAATATGTAATAAACTATCATGCCTCATGTGAAAATTTGTCAAACAGCTTCATTGAAAGACATAGAGTGACCTATCGTTTTTAAATTATGTGTAATTTGGCGATTAGGATCATCAATTTGTAATAAACTTTCATGCCTCATGTGAAAATTTGTCAAATAGCTTCATTGAAAGACAGAGTGACCTATCGTTTTTAAATTATGTGTAATTTGGCGATTGGGATAATCAATCTGTAATAAACTATCATGATTCATGTCTGAAAACTTGGCAAATAGCTTCATTGAAGGCCGTAATATGACAAATTCTATTAAATTTTTGTAATGTTCTGACCTTTTTCATGTAAAAGTGGGGTTTAAATTGGTACTATATAAAGTTTGGCATTTAAATGTATTAGTATCGAAGGTGCTCGCAGTTACGTCGAATTGAAGTTGGTCACATAGGTATATATGCAGTTGCTGCTATGTTTATTGTACGTACAGGCGTTGGAGGTATTAGCCGAGAAAAAAAGAAACAATGCGAAAGAGAAACAATGTTATATGTCATGTATTTATATATTGTTTCAATCGAAGAAATATGTATAATATCGTAAAATAAAATATTGTATCGCAAGAGAAAATAAGATGTTACTGCGAGCAACTAATCCTATATCTGTGTTTGTCTTAATTATAGCCTATTGAATTTAGAGATTAAATACTTTAAATTCGGAAGAGCAGGGCGAGGGAGAATTTAACTATCAATATCTATATAGTAGCTAGGCTAGCTACACGTTCAAGTCAAAAATATAAGTAGCCCAATGTAGCCGCTACGATATTGAACGCAACCCTGATATTTGTTTAAGTATAAACGCTTAGTTACATCTAGAGTTCAAAGTGTTTTTTGTAGATATGAAAATAAATCTGCGCATGGTCAGTTTAATATTCTTATAAGTAACTGATTTCAGTGTTTCATCCATATTCTCAAATGATTTGACAGAACATAGAGATAAAAATAAAATAAAATGTATACGACATTTTTGCATCATTCTTCAGAAAGATAAATAGAAACTAGAGGCTCTAAAGAGCCTGTGTCGGTCACCTTGGTCTATGTGAATACTAAACAAAGGACACAGATGGATTCAAGACTTTTTTTCTACACGAAGTTTTTGACACAATTTTACAAAAAAATGAGACGAAAGACATGATTTTCATTGGATATGCTGAATGATATATGTGCACAGTTTCAGAAAAGGTATTACTTCAAGCGATTGAAATCCTACTTTTAGCCAAATTTTGGGGAAATATGTAACAGCTTTTCCTCCCTTTTTGCAATATTTTATAACAAATAAAAGCAGATTGTTGCCATGGATACACCCCAAAGAAATTATATTTTACCATTTTATATACTAGATATAAATTCTATGGAAGATTCTGATTACACACATATGCCCATACATGACACAAACAGTAAGCTTGATATTGCAAGAAAGCAATGAAAAGGGGATGGTAAATTTTATAAGGGCAAATTTAAAAATTTTCCTTAACTGTTTATTGCTACCTCCAACAGATGAGACACTGATTTCAAACATTTGTCTTTTGCATATGCCAACATCTGTATTAGGCAACAAGCTTGGAATTGTCAACTACCGGGTACATTGTTAACTGACAACAAATACTACAATGACATTGAAAACAACAGGCAATCGTTTTATTGTAACTTCAATGTACCAAGTCTGTTGTGTCTCTAACAATCTGTCAACATATTTGTAAATATATCTTATTAACTAAGACAGAATATTTACCTTTAGGAAGTCCATCACTTCTTTCTTTTTCCTTTTTCTCTCTTCAGAATCATGGCTTTTTATTGTTACCATATCATAAGGAGTCTCACCCTGAAATACAATCAAAACTCTTTTATCAATCATACAAATATACATCTTCTTTAAATAATTAGGAGATAACTGCATTGTATTTTAAGCTCCAACGGCATCAATTGGGGATTTGATGGTCACAAATTAAGTTTACTGGCGACACGTGAGCGGAGACAGTAAACGGGTATTTGCAACCATCAAATCCCAAATCGATGCCGTCGGAGCTTAAAATACAATATTGTTATCTCCATTCTAATGAAACTGACAGAAAACAACGTTAAAACATGTATTTAAAATCTGTGATATGCCGTCTGCGCTTGCGCGTACGTCCCATGGCATCAATTAAATTGATGCCATGTAAGAAAGTGACGTTATTCAAACAAAATGAACGTTACAAACATTGTTGCATTAGAATAGGCAATTGTTGTACTAATTTTACCTATACAATACTTGACATAAAACCAGTCAACCTTAACCAACAACAAATATGACGTGACATAATAAAGAGATAAATGAACCAATAATTGAGATTTTACTGTTTAAGAACATGAATAAACTAGACATCATTGAAATAGGAGCCATCTCTGTGGGCGACGCTGTAAATAATGTGTGGTAAAAAAAGTGTATCTTTACCATAGGACATGGAGTTGTCAACTGAAACCAAAGTTTTTACCCTTGAATTTTAACCAAGGAAGTTGTACATACATTATGACATATCCTCTGGTGTTGGTTAATATACATGTCAAAGTATAAACTTTGAAATCATAACGGTTCTCAAGATATAGAGTAAACACTATCTTGACCATAGGACATGGGTTGTCAACTGAAACCAAAGTTTTTGACCTTGACCTTTGACCTAGGAAGTTGTACATACATTATGACACACCCTCTGGTGTTGGTTAATATACATGTCAAGTAAAAAATATGAAATTATAACGGTTCACTAGATAAATAATGGACATAATTTGTTACTGACAGAGGGACGGACATACAGACTGATCACTATAGGGTGACCCGTCACTAGGCAGGGCCCTAATTAGTGTAATATGTAAATTAATACATTAAAACCAAACATACTGAAATAATAAAGTTATGTTTATTATAATTCAACCATCTGGTTTACATTAAATTTTGCCTGTCTCATTAACTTATCACGAGGGTATTATTATTCTAGTAGTAAGTGCTTTATTGACAACCACTATGACACATGAGAAAAAGTCTGACACATGTTACTGTGGAGTGTCATTATTCTTGCTTTATGTTAGATTCACATGGACGATGAGAGTATTTTTATTCTAGTACTTGCTTTATTGACAACCACTATGCTACATGAGTAACAGGTTGATGTATGTTTATATTGTGGAGTGTCATTATTCACATGAGTAAACGGCTGACATATATGTTACTGCGGAAAGTCATTCTTGGGCTTTAGTGTTCGATTCACATGGACAATGAGAGCATAATTATTCAAGTACATGCTTTATTAACAACGACTTTTACCCATGAGTAACAGATTGACATATGTTACTGTGGAGTGTCATTATACGTGTTTTCCACTAAGCGATGAAAGATATGTTGGTAGTGTATGATTGGTGGAAGGTAAGATTGGTTGAAGGTGTGATGGCAGTGTATGATAGGTGGAGAATAGTTGTAGTGTATGATTGGTGGAAGGTACATTGACAGTTTATGATTGAATGAAGGTGTGATGGCAGTGTATGATTGGTGGAAGGTATGGTTGTAGTGTAAGATTGGTGGGAGGTCTGGTTGTAGTGTAAGATTGTGGGAGGTCTGGTTGTAGTGTAAGATTGGTGGGAGGTCTGGTTGCAGTGTAAGATTGGTGGAAGGTATGGTTGTAGTGTAAGATTGGTGGAAGGTCTAGTTGTAGTGTATGATTGGTGGAAGCTGTGGTTGTAGTATATGATTGGTGGAAGGTCTGGTTGTAGTGTAAGATTGGTGGGAGGACTGGTTGTAGTGTAATATTGATGGAAGGTCTGGTTGTAGTGTAAAATTGGTGGAAGGTCTGGTTGCAGTGTAAGATTGGTGGAAGGTATGGTTGTAGTGTAAGATTGGTGGGAGGTCTGGTTGTAGTGTAAGATTGGTGGAAGGTATGTTGGTAGTGTATGATTGGTGGAAGGTCTGGTTGCAGTGTAATATTGGTGGAAGGTATGATGGCAGTGTAAGATTGGTGGGAGGTGTAGTTGTAGTGTATGATTGGTGGAAGGTCTGGTTGTAGTATATGATTGGTGGAAGGTATGTTAGTAGTGTTTGATTGGTGGAAGGTCTGGTTGTAGTGTAAGATTGTGGGAGGTCTAGTTGTAGTGTAAGATTGGTGGAAGGTCTGGTTGTAGTATATGATTGGTGGAAGGTATGTTAGTAGTGTATGATTGGTGGAAGGTCTGGTTGTAGTGTAAGATTGGTGGGAGGTCTGGTTGTAGTGTAAGATTGGTGGAAGGTATGTTGGTAGTGTATGATTGGTGGAAGGTCTGGTTGCAGTGTAATATTGGTGGAAGGTATGGTTGTAGTGTAAGATTGGTGGAAGGTCTGGTTGTAGTGTAAGATTGGTTGGAGGTCTGGTTGTAGTGTAAGATTGGTGGAAGGTCTGGTTGTAGTGTATGATTGGTGGAAGGTATGGTTGTAGTGTAAGATTGGTGGAAGGTATGTTGGTAGTGTATGATTGGTGGAAGGTCTGGTTGTAATGTATGATTGGTGGAAGGTGTGTTTGTAATGTATGATTGGTGGAAGGTGTGTTTGTAATGTATGATTGGTGGAAGGTGTGTTTGTAATGTATGATTGGTGGAAGGTGTGTTTGTAATGTATGATTGGTGGAAGGTGTGTTTGTAATGTATGATTGGTGGAAGGTGTGTTTGTAATGTATGATTGGTGTAGGTGTGTTTGTAATGTTGTTTGGGGAAGGTGTGTTTGTAATGTATGATTGGGGGAGGTGTGTTTGTAATGTATGATGGGGAGTGTGTTTGTAATGTATGATTGGTGGAAGGTGTGTTTGTAATGTATGATTGGTGGAAGGTGTGTTTGTAATGTATGATTGGTGGAAGGTGTGTTTGTAATGTATGATTGGTGGAAGGTTGTGTTTGTAATGTATGATTGGTGGAAGGTGTGTGTGTGTAATGTATGATTGGTGGAAGGTGTGTTTGTAATGTATGATTGGTGGAAGGTGTGTGTGTGTAATGTATGATTGGTGGAAGGTGTGTGTGTGTAATGTATGATTGGTGGAAGTGTGTTGTGTGTAATGTAGTGTATTGTATGATTGGGAAGGTGTGTGTGTGTAATGTATGATTGGTGAAGGTGTGTTTGTAATGTATGATTGGTGTGAGGTGTGTTTGTAATGTATGATTGGTGGAAGGTGTGTGTGTGTAATGTATTGATTGGTGGTAGGGAGGTGTGTTTGTAATGTATGATTGGTGGAAGGTTTGTTTGTAATGTATGATTGGCAGAAGGTGTGTTGGTAGTGTATGATCTGTGGGAGGTGTGTTTGTAATGTATGATTGGTGGAAGGTGTGATTGTAATGTATGATTGGTGGAAGATGTGTTTGTAATGTATGATTGGTGGAAGGTGTGTTTGTAATGCATGATTGGTGGAAGATGTGTTTGTAATATATGATTAGTGGAAGGTGTGTTTGTAATGTATGTTTGGTGGAAGATGTGTTTGTAGTGATTGCTAGGTGATCATTGTACTGACATGCTTTGATTGGTTACCCCTTTGTTGACTTTGTCTGAATTATGGTATATCAGTTTTTCTGACTCACGTTAATAGTTGTTAATCAAGTGACGGCACCATGTTAATTACTTTGATTGGTTGTCATTGTGTTAACATTTGATTAGGGATCAGTGTATTGACATCATATGAAGTGTGGTTTGTGGGTTTGTATGATTAATGTTTGTAAATCAAGCGACTGTACCATGTTAAATACTTTGATTATTTGTCTGTGTTGATTGGTGATATAAAGTGTGGTTTGTGGGTTTGTATGATTAATGTTTGTAAATCAAGTGACTGTACCATGTTAAATACTTTGATTATTTGTCCGTGTTGATTGGTGATTTAAAGTGTGGTGTGTGGGTTTGTATGATGAATGTTTGTAAATCAAGTGACTGTACCATGCTAAATACTTTGATTATTTGTCCGTGTCTTAAGATATGATTGGTGATTTAAAGTGTGGTTTGTGGGTTTGTATGATTAATGTTTGTAAATCAAGTGACTACACCATGTTAAATACTTTGATCATTTGTCCATGTTGATTGGTGATTTAAAGTATGGTCTGTTGGTTGGTCTGATTAATGTTTGTAAATCAAGTGACTACACCATGTTAAATACTTTGATCATTTGTCTGTGTTGATTGGTGATTTAAAGTGTGGTCTATGGGTTGGTTGTATTAATGTTTGTAAATCAAGTGACTACACCATGTTAAATACTTTGATTATTTGTCTGTGTTGATTAGTGATTTAAAGTGTGGTCTGTGGGTTGGTCTGATTAATGTTTGTAAATCAAGTGACTGTACCATGTTAAATACTTTGATCATTTGTCCATGTTGATTGGTGATTTAAAGTGTGGTCTGTGGGTTGGTCTGATAAATGTTTATAATTTTAGTGACTACACCATGTTAAATACTTTGATTATTTGTCTGTGTTGATTAGTGATTTAAAGTGTGGTCTGTGGGTTGGTTTGATTAATGTTTGTAAATCAAGTGACTACACCATGTTAAATACTTTGATCATTTGTCCATGTTGATTGGTGATTTAAAGTGTGGTCTGTAGGTTGGTCTGATAAATGTTTATAATTCTAGTGACTACACCATGTTAAATACTTTGATTATTTGTCTGTGTTGATTAGTGATTTAAAGTGTGGTCTGTGGGTTGGTTTGATTAATGTTTGTAAATCAAGTGACTACACCATGTTAAATACTTTGATTATTTGTCTGTGTTGATTGGTGATTTAAAGTGTGGTCTGTTTGTTGGTCTGATTAATGTTTGTAATTCTAGTGACTACACCATGTTTAATACTTTGATTATTTGTCTGTGTTGATTGGTGATTTAAAGTGTGGTCTGTTGGTTGGTCTGATTAATGTTTGTAAATCAAGTGACTACACCATGTTAAATACTTTGATTATTTGTGTGTGTTGATTTGTGATTTAAAGTGTGGTCTGTGGGTTGGTCTGATAATGTTTGTAAATCTAGTGACTACACCATGTTAAATACTTTGATTATTTGTCTGTGTTGATTGGTTAAAGTGTGGTCTGTGGGTTGGTATGATTAATGTTTGTAAATCAAGCGACTACACCATGTTAAATACTTTGATTATTTGTCCGTGTTGATTGGTGATCTAAAGTGTGGTCTGTTGGTTGGTCTGATTAATGTTTGTAATTCTTGAGACTACACCATGTTAAATACTTTGATTATTTGTCTGTGTTGATTGGTGATTTAAAGTGTGGTTTGTGGGTTGGTCTGATTAATGTTTGTAAATCAAGTGACTGTACCATGTTTAATACTTTGATCATTTGTCCGTGTTGATTGGTGATTTAAAGTGTGGTCTGAGGGTTGGTATGATTAATGTTTGTAATTCTAGTGACTGCACCATGATAAATACTTTGATTATTTGTCCTTGTTGATTGGTGATTTAAAGTGTGGTCTGTTGGGTTGGTATGATTAATGTTTGTAAATCAAGTGACTACACCATGTTAAATACTTTGATTATGTGTCCGTGTTGATTAGTGATTTAAAGTGTGGTCTGTGGGTTGGTTTGATTAATGTTTGTAAATCAAGTGACTGTACCATGTTAAATACTTTGATTATTTGTCTGTGTAGATTGGTTATTTAAAGTGTGGTCTGTGGGTTGGTATGATTAATGTTTGTAAATCAAGTGACTACACCATGTTAAATACTTTGATTATGTGTCCGTGTTGATTAGTGATTTAAATTGTGGTCTGTGGGTTGGTTTGATTAATGTTTGTAAATCAAGTGACTGCACCATGTTAAATACTTTGATTATTTGTCCGTGTTAATTGGTGATTTAAAGTGTGGTCTGTGGGTTGGTTTGATTATTGTTTGTAAATCTAGTGACTACACCATGTTAAATACTTTGATTATTTGTCCGTGTTGATTGGTGATTTAAAGTGTGGTCTGTGGGTTGGTATGATTAATGTTTGTAAATCAAGTGACTGTACCATGTTAAATACTTTGATTATGTGTCCGTGTTGATTGGTGATTTAAAGTGTAGTATGTGGGTTGGTATGCTTAATGTTTGTAAATCAAGTGACTGTACCATGTTAAATACTTTGATTATTTGTCTGTGTTGATTGGTGATTTAAAGTGTGGTCTGTGGGTTGGTATGATTAATGTTTGTAAATCAAGTGACTACACCATGTTAAATACTTTGATTATTTATCCGTGTTGATAGGTGATTTAAAGTGTGGTCTGTGGGTTGGTTTGATTAATGTATGTAAATCAAGTGACTACACCATGTTAAATACTTTGATGAATTGTCTGTGTTGATTGGTGATTTAAAGTGTGGTCTGTGGTAAGGACTGATTAATGGTAAATCAGATGACTGCACCATGTTAAATACTTGGTTCACATTATATCAAGTGAATTTTTGTTCTATATATCAATTTAAAATGTATACATTTTTCAATGTTTTTTGTTAATAAATATAGTGAATAAGAATGAAAACTGAATGTTACCTGTTCTGTTTTCACCCAAGGACTGCATCCTTGATCTATTAACCATTTTGATACATCAATCCGTCCATACTGAGCAGCATAATGTAAAGCTGTGTATCCAAGCTATAACAATATAAAATATAAACATGTTAATGGTGTGTGATAATAAATCAAGAGAGGTGTCAAACAATTTATCAAAATGTAAGAAATATAACATTGGCTAAGATAATAAACAATTATACTTATGTATAAACTGATAAATGGTAGAATAAGATATATAAACCAAAATATATATTTTCTGATTCAGTTCTACAAAACAGGAAAAAATAATAGCAAACCCCATTTAATATAAATCTAACAAGTATTTATTGTCCATTTAACATGTCTGATTAACAACATGATTTTATGTAGATTCTGTCAAGTCTGTAGAATAATCAAAGTTGAAAAAAAAAATAAAATCAAGAAACCTTGAAATGAGTTATATTTTCTGATTCAGTGCAAAGAGACAAGAAAAATAAGACCCCACTTTATATAATTCTCTCAAATATTAGGTCTCCATTAAACCCGTCTGATTAACAATGATTCAGTAGAATAATCAAAGTGAAAAAAAAAACTTTTTTTCAAGAAACATAAAAACGAGTTATATTTTCTGATTCAGTACGAAAAGACAAGAAAAATAAGACCCCACTTTATATAATTCTGTCAAGTAATTACTATACTATATTTGTTATTTTCAAAAGATGCTTTACATTAGATCTGTAGAATTAACATTATCTGACTAAAGATGTTAACACAACTTGTTCTCATTCAAATCAGATGTTTACATCAACTTCTCATTAAAATAATTTTTTGTCAGGAAACAAGATAAAACCTTTACTATCTGATTCAGTTCTGTGTTACTAATAAAATGAGAACCCCACTTTATATAATTCTAACAAATATTTGTTGTCCATTAAACCTGTCTGATTAACAACATGATTTTGTGTAGATTCTGTATAAAGTTGTTTTTTGTCAGAGTAAGGTGATTATATCTATCATTACCGGGTCTGTGGCCTTTGACTGACTGCCCTGACTGACCAGGTACATCACCACCTCCAGGTGTCCTCTCATAGCCGGAAACATTAATGGTGTCATTCCTCTCTGTAATATCAACATATAACAGACATCAAAACTTGTGTTATAAACTGGACAATGTTGTGTAATAAATATAAACAAAATATATATCACATGATTCAGTGGTCAAAACTGAATAAAATGACCAGTCACACTTGTATTTTTATTCTACATAAACAACAAATAAACAACATGTTTTATTGTGAGATGTCAGAACTTCCATCAGAACTGTCAGGTTAAAAAAAAACTTTTTTCAAGAAACATAAAAAACGAGTTATATTTTCTGATTCAGTATGAAGAGACAAGAAAAATGAGGCCCCACTTTATATAATTCTAACAAATATTTGTTATCCATTAAACCTGTCTGATTAACAACATGATTTTGTGTAGATTCTGTATAAAGTTGTTTTTTGTCAGAGTAAGGTGATTATATCTATCATTACCGGGTCTGTGGCCTCTAACTGACTGCCCTGACTGACCAGGTACATCACTACCTCCAGGTGTCCTCCATAAGCCGCCAACATTAATGGTGTGCTTCCATCCTGTAATATCAACATATAACAGACATCAAAACTTGTGTCATAAACTGGACAATGTTGTGTAATAAATATAAACAAAATATATATTACATGAATCAGTGGTCAAAACTGAATAAAATGACCAGTCACACTTGTATTTATATTCTATATAAACAACAAATAAACAACATGTTTTATTGTGAGATGTCAGAACTTCCATTAGAACTGTCAGGTTAAAAAAATAACTTTTTTCTAGAAACATAAACAATATTTATATCAATGGACTCAGCTGGACGAGACAATTAAAATGAGACCCCACTTTATATAATTCTATCAAATATTTGTTGTCCATTAAATCTGTCTGATTAACAACATGATTTTGTGTAGATTCTGTATAAAGTGATGTTTGGTCAGAGTAAGGTGATTATATCTATCATTACCTTGTCTGTGGCCTCTAACTGACTTCCCTGACTGACCAGGTACATCACTACCTCCAGGTGTCCTCCTCCAGCCGCATACATTATTGGTGTCAGTCCCAACTGTAATATCAACATATAACAGACATCAAAACTTGTGTCATAAACTGGACAATGTTGTGTAATAAATATGAACAAAATATATATCACATGAATCAGTGGTCAAAACTCAATAAAATGACCAGTCACACTTGTATTTATATTCTACATAAACAACAAATAAACAACATGTTTTATTGTAAGATGTCAGAACATCCATCAGAACTGTCAGGTCAAAATAAAACTTTTTTGTAGAAACATAAACAATATTTATATCAATGGACTCAGCTGGACAAGACAATTAAAATGAGACCCCACTTTATATAATTCTAACAAATATTTGTTGTCCATTAAATCTGTCTGATTAACAATGATTACGTAGAATGATCAAAGTTAAAAAAAAAATTTTTTCAAGAAACATAAAAACTAGTTATATTTTCTGATTCAGTACGAAGAGACAAGAAAAATAAGACCCCACTTTATATAATTCTTTCAAGTATTTGTTATTTTTAAAAGATGTTTTACATTAGATCTGTAGAATTAACATATCTGACTAAAGATATTAACACAACTTGTTCTCATCAACTTCTCATTAAAAAATCAAATGTTAACAGAATAATTTTTCGTCAGGAAACAAAATAAAACCTTTACTATTTGATGCAGTTCTGTGTTACAAATAAAATGAGACCCCACTTTATATAATTCTGTCAAGTTTTTGATGGTTTTTTTTTTTAAATCTGTCTGATTTTAAAACAATGATGATCAAAGTTAAAAAAAAATTAATTTCCATAAAAATAAAAACAAATTATATTTTCTGATTCAGATTAATGAGACAGGAAAAATGAGACCCCACTTTATATAATTCTAACAAATATTTGTTGTCCATTAAACCTGTCTGATTAACAGTATTTTGTGTTGATTCAGAGTAATGATTAAAGTATAAAAAGTATTCAGTTGTGTTACATGTAAAATGTTTGTGTGATGTATAACAGTTGCTTCATATCATATGTGCTGTTGCTTATTATGGTAATATAGCAATGGTGTATGCTGTGTTTGTATTTTTTGTTTGCCTTGCCTGTAAATGTGATATGTCACTTGTTTGTGAGCAGTGTAAGAGTGTCATTGCTATGTCACATGTTGGTGTTGAGTATGTGTACGTCATTGCTATGTCACATGTCGGTGTTGAGTAAACGAGTGTCATTGCTATGTCACATTTTGGTGTTAAGTATAAGAGTGTCATGGCTAGGTCATATGTTTGTGTTGAGTATATGAGTGTCATGGCTAGGTCATATGTTTGTGTTGAGTATATGAGTGTTATGGCTAGGTCATATGTTTGTGTTGAGTATATGAGTGTCATGACTAGGTCATATGTTTGTGTTGAGTATATGAGTGTCATGGCTAGGTCATATGTTTGTGTTGAGTATATGAGTCTTATGGTTAGATCATATGTTTGTGTTGAGTAAAAGTCTTTCATTGCTAGGTCACTTAATGGTGTTGTGTATAAGATTGTTCTGCCTAAGTCACATGTTGGTGTTGAGTATAAGAGAGTCATTGCTATTTCAGATGCTGGTGTTCAGTCTAAGAATATCATGGCTATGCCACATATTTGTGTTGAGTTAAAGAGTGTCACAGCTTTGCCACCTGTTTGTGGTGAGTTAAAGCATGTCATTGCAATGTCACATGTTTGGTGTTGAGTATAATAGTGTCATTGCTATGTCACATGTTGGTGCTGACTATACTAGTGTCATTGCTATGTCACATGTTGGTGTTGAGTATAATAGTGCCATTGTAATGTCACATGTTGGTGTTGAGTATAAGAGTGTCATTGCTATGTCACATGTTGGTGCTGACTATACTAGTGTCATTGCTATGTCACATTCTTGTGTTCAGTATAAGAGTGACAGTGATATGTCACATGCTTGTGTTGAGTATAACAATGTATTGCCATTTCTCATTCAGTTGTTTACTTAAGATGTCACATGATGGTTTTAAGATGTCACATGATGGAGATTTAATATCATTGTTATGTGTTGGTGTTGAAAATAAGAAAAGCATTGCTATATCACATGTTGGTGTAAAGTAAATGTGTCATGACTAGATCACATGATGGTATTGTGTATAAGAGTGTCATGGTTAGGTCACATGTTGGTGTTGAGTTTTATATAAGAGTGTAACTGCTATGTTAGATGTTGGTGTTGACGAATAGAGTGTTATGGCTATGTCACATGTTGGTGTTGAGTATACAAGTGTCATTGCTATGTAACATGCTTGTGTTGAGTAAAAGAGTGTTATGGCTATGTCACATGTTGGTGTTGAGTATAAGAGTGTCAGTGATATGTCACATGTTGGTGTTGAGTAAAAAGAGTGTCAGTTATATTTATCACATGTTGGTGTTGAGTACAACAGTGTCATGGCTAGGTCACATGATGGTGTTGAGTATAAGAGTGTCATTGCTATGTCACATTTTGGTGTTGAGTAAAAAGAGTGTCAGTTATATTTATCACATGTTGGTGTTGAGTACAACAGTGTCATGGCTAGGTCACATGATGGTGTTGAGTATAAGAGTGTCATTGCTATGTCACATTTTGGTGTTGAGTAAAAAGAGTGTCAGTTATATTTATCACATGTTGGTGTAGAGTACAAGAGTGTCATGGCTAGGTCACTTGATGGTGTTGAGTAAAGAGTGTCAACGATTTGTCATATTATTGTGTTGAGATTAAGTGTGATTGTTATGTCACATAATGGACCTGATATGGACTGTCACTGCTATGATAGAAACAATTGTTTTGAAGTGGTTACTTTACAATCATTTTAGCTAGTCACTTGTTTAAAGCATAGTGTTACGTCTAAACTGGGTTTTTTAACGATGATCCAGGAAACAATACTGTTTTGAAGAAATATATTCATAAACAAGAATGTGTCCATAGTACACGGATGCCCCACTCGCACTATCATTTTCTATGTTTAGTGGACCCTGAAATAGGAGTAAAAACTATAATTTGGCATTTAAATTAGAAAGATCATATCATAGGAACCATGCATGTATACTAAGTTTCAAGTTGATTGGACTTCAACTTCATCAAAAACTACCTTGACCAAAAACTTTAACCTGAAATTTGCACTATCATTTTCTATGTTCAGTGAACCGTGAAATTGGGGTTAAAACTCTAATTTGGCATTAAAATTAGAAAGATCATATCATAGGACACATGTGTACTAAGTTTCAAGCTGATTGGACTTCAACTTCATCAAAAAATACCTTGACCAAAAACTTTAACCTGAAATTTGCACTATCATTTTCTATGTTCAGTGAACTGTGAAATTGGTGTTAAAACTCTAATTTGGCATTTAAATTAGAAAGATCATATCAAAGGACACATGTGTACTAAGTTTCAAGCTGATTGGACTTCAACTTCATCAAAAACTACCTTGACCAAAAACTTTAACCTGAAATTTGCACTATCATTTTCTATGTTCAGTGAACTGTGAAATTGGGGTTAAAACTCTAATTTGGCATTAAAATCAGAAAGATCATATCATAGGACACATGTGTACTAAGTTTCAAGCTGATTTGACTTCAACTTCATCAAAAACTACCTTGACCAAAAACTTTAACCTGAACGAACGAACGAAGGACAGAAGGACGGACGCACAGACCAGAAAACATAATGCCCCTCTACTATCGTAGGTGGGGCATAAAAAGAAAATTCTCTGAATTTAGTCTTTTTCCTTCGAATAGAATTTATTGGATATAAATCCTGTGTTCCCAGAAGTCTAAATTGATGATTTCATGATCTATATTGTACAGGAGTAGTAGATGAATTTTATGATCAGGTGTCACCTGTCATGTTCAGTACAGGAGTGGTAAATGAATGTTGTATGATCAGGTGTCACCTGTCATGTTCAGTACAGGAGTGGTAAATGAATGTTATATGATGTGGTGGTGTCAAATGTCATGTTCAGTACAGGAGTGGTAGATGACTGTTGTATGATCAGGTGTCACATGTCATGTTCATTACAGGAGTAGTATATGCATGTTTTTATGATCAGGTGCCACATGTAAGGTTCAGTATAGAAATGACAAATGAATGTTGTATGATCAGGTGTCACATGTCATGTTCTGTACAGGAATGGTGAATGCATATTGCTTGATCAGGTGTCACATGTCATTTTCAGTACAGGAGTAGTAGATGAATGTTGTATTATCAGGTGTCACATGTCATGTTCAGTACAGGAGTAGGAAATGAATGTTGTATGATCAGGTGTCACATGTCATGTTCAGTACAGTAGTGGTAAATGAATGTTTTATGATCAGGTGTCACATGTCATGTTCAATACAGGAGTGGTTAACGAATACTGTATGATCAGGTGTCACATGTCATGTTCAATACAGGAGTGGTAAATGAATGTTGTATGATCAGGTGTCACATGTCATGTTCTGTACAGGAATGGTGAATGCATATTGCTTGATCAGGTGTCACATGTCATGTTCAGTACATGAGTAGTAGATGAATGTTGTATGATCAGGTGTCACATGTCATGTTCAGTACAGGAGTAGTAGATGAATGTTGTATGATCAGGTGTCACATGTCATGTTCAGTACAGGAGTTATAGATGAATGTTGTACGATCAGGTGTCACATGTCATGTTCAGTACAGGAGAAGTAGATGAATGTTGTATGATTAGGTGTCACATGTCATGTTCAGTACAGGAGTAGTAGATGAATGTTGTATGATCAGGTGTCACATGTCATGTTCAGTACAGGAGTTATAGATGAATGTTGTATGATCAGGTGGCACATGTCATGTTCAGTACAGGAGTAGTAGATGAATGTTGTATGATCAGGTGGCACATGTCATGTTCAGTACAGGAGTAGTAGTTGAATGTTGTATGAGCAGGTGTCACATGTCATGTTCAGTACAGGAGTAGTAGATGAATGTTGTATGATCAGGTGTCACATGTCATGTTCAGTACAGGAGTAGTAGATGAATGTTGTATGATTAGGTGTCACATGTCATGTTCAGTACAGTAGTAGATGAATGTTGTATGATCAGGTGTCACATGTCATGTTCAGTACAGGAGTAGTAGATGAATGTTGTATGATCAGGTGTTACATGTCATGTTTAGTACAGGAATGGTAAATGAATGTTGTATGTTTAGGTGTCACATGTCATGTTCTGTACAGGAATGGTGAATGCATATTACTTGATCAGGTGTCACACGTCATGTTCAGTACAGGAGTAGTAGATGAATGTTGTATGATAAGGTGTCACATGTCATGATCAGTACAGGAGTAGTAGATGAATGTTGTATGATCAGGTGTCACATGTCATGTTCAGTACAGGAGTAGTAGATGAATGTTGTATGATTAGGTGTGACATGTCATGTTTAGTACAGGAGTAGTAGATGAATGTTGTATGATCAGGTGGCACATGTTATGTTCAGTACAGGAGTAGTAGATGAATGTTGTATGATCAGTTGTCACATGTCATGTTCAGTACAGGAGTAGTAGATGAATGTTGTATGATCAGGTGGCACATGTCATGTTCAGTACAGGAGTAGTAGATGAATGTTGTATGATCCGGTGTCACATGTCATGTTCAGTACAGGAGTAGTAGATGAATGTTGTATGATCAGGTGTTACATGTCATGTTTAGTGCAGGAATGGTAAATGAATGTTGTATGATCAGGTGTCACATGTCATGTTCAGTACGTATACAGGAGTGGTAAATGAATGTTGTATGATCAGGTGTCACATGTCATGTTCAGTACAGGAGTGGTAAATAAATGTTGTATGATCAGGTGTCACATGTCATGTTCAGTACATGAGTAGTAGATGAATGTTGTATGATCAGGTGTCACATGTCATGTTCAGTACAGGAGTGGTAAATTAATGTTTTATGATCAGGTGTCACATGTCATGTTCAGTACAGGAGTGGTAATTTAATGTTTTATGATCAGGTGTCACATGTCATGTTCAGTGCTGGAGTGATAAATGCATATTGCTTGCTCAGGTTAATTTACTGCATAGTTCCAATAGTTTTTCAGTAAGACGCTACCAAAATCCATAAATCTATAGCTAGCGAAGTCTCGTGGAATCCGAGATTTTATTAATTTTATACTGAAAAGCCTATCAGATTCATTTCCAGCTAGATATACTGTTCCCAGGAAGAAAACAGGGAAAGTGCATGTGAAGTATCATGAAATGAATTACAATTTTCCAGCTTTAATCTAATTATGAGGTTATGGGACAGCAACCCAATGAAACAAAAGTGTTATTACATATTTCATGTTTGTTCTTGTTGTTTTGTGTAATGTTGTAGAGACTGTTGTTTGTCTTTTTAGTATTTTTGTTTCTGCCAAGTTATTCTCCTTCTACTTATGTAATGTGACTGTCTCCTTGGTATTCTATCCACAATTTGATAGGTGTGGTATACATCAATGATTTGTTAATACATTTCTAATATTTTGTGTAAAAACAGGAGTTACTTTACTATTGTTGTGTAACATATTTCTTACTACAGAATTAATAATAAATGACTAATATTCTAAAAACAACTGTTTGAAGGGTTTTACATTAGTATTTTTATGGGGCCCTTTATAGCTTGTTGTTCGGTGTGAGCCAAGGCTCTGTGTTGAAGACTGTACCTTGACCTATAATGGTTTACTTTTATAAATTGTGACCTGGATGGAGAGTTGTCTCATTGGCACTCATACCACATCTTCCTATATCTAGCGAATTATCTGGTTCATCTTGTGTGTACTGTAAGTAAATACCTTTATTTGATTTAAATATTTCTACATCACTTACTATTTTATATTCCAAATTAGCTCCATTTTGTAAAGATAATTCCACATCTTTAATATTTCCCTCCTCAGCAGCTGTCCAAAGTTTCTGTAAGTAAAACAAAGCTTAAGCATTTCTCTCCTGCACATAATAATGTATTACAAATGTAATAATTTAAATTAAGTAAGTAAGTTAGTATATTGGTAATTATAGTGACATGTGTTATTCAATGAACAAATTATAATTAACAAATTAACAAACTACTTTTTATAGTTTGATTTATTCTACTTATTATGTCCACTTTTACAGTTTACTTCTCAAATGCAGTGACAACAACTGATCAAGACAGTGAAATTGCTGTTTGTAATTTCAGAGTTTTTGGAGAAAACACAAAAACTTTTGACGCTGTATAATGTATCAGGTTTGCTCCTTGAAATTTTGTCCATTACAATTCTTATAACTCTTGTCGTCTTGATTTTTCTTCCATTTCCATCTATGATTATAATGAACTACACACGTGTATCTTTGTGTAGTCTATAGACAACATCGGTCACATGACCTCTGGAATATAAGAACAAACTCTTACCTCATCCCACCTTCCCATTATATCCTGCCAAAAAAAGAAATAAAAATTAATTTACAGGAGGTTTTAAATCTCAATAAACTATAAATATATTTCAAGCATTAAGTTAGGCAATTCTTATAACTCTTAAATTGTCATCTTGATTTTCTACTATTTTCCCTCTTTGAATACAATGAACTACACACATGTACCTTTCTGTACAGTTTAAAGACAAAAATAGGTCACATGACTATCGAACTTTAAGAAGAAAATCTTACGTAATCCCAATCTTCCATTATATCCTGCGAAAAAAGAAAAAAAAACACATTTTTAAATATATATATTAGTTTATAATTCTAATATTTTAACCTTTGATTTAGGCCATACTTTTTCTCCACATAATATTGTAAAGGTTAATGTATCCATCATCTGCGAAGAAGTGAAGGGTTGACAAGGCATACCGACATAAGTTTACTAAAGACAGTTGATTTTATTATCTCCCCTTTAACATGTAAACTTTAGTTTACCATAAACAATATCTTTCCAGTTGTTACAACGACAAGGTACATGGACATGTAGACAGTATATTGAAGTAAGTTGATTTGATTATCTCCCCTTTAACATGTTAGACTACCAAAATTAATATATGTCCAGCTGTTTAACTGACAAGGTACATGGACATATAGACAGTATATTGAAGTAAGTTGTTTGATTATTTCCCCTTTAACATGTTAGACCACCAGACACAATATCTGTCCAGCTGCTTCACTGACAAAGTACATGGACACATAGACAGTATATTGAGGTAAGTTGATTTGATTATCTCCCCTTCAACATGTTAAACCACCAGACACAATATCTGTCCAACTGTTATACAGACAAGGCACACATACATATTTACAGTTATATTGAAGTAAGTTAATTTGATTATCTCCCCTTTAACATGTTTAGACCACTAGAAACAATATCTGTCCAGCCGTTACACTGACAAGGCACACATACATATGGACAGTATACTGAAAAACGTTAATTTGATTATCTCCCCTTTAACATGTTAGACCACCAGAAGTAATATCTGTCCAGCTGTTACACTGACAAGGTACATGGTCAAAAGGACAGTATATAGAAGTAAATTAATTTTGGATGTAACACGTCTTCTGATTGGCTGACGTTATTTTGTCATGAGCCCATATACATAATTTAGTCATGTGACCGTGACGTCATCAACGTTTTTTCATGGTTTTCTACGGCTTAAAATGGAATTCAGAATTAAATTATATTATTAAATCAATTTTATTACCTCCGCTTTAACATGTTAGACCAGAAACAATATCTGTCCAGCTGTTACACTGACAAGGCACACAGACATATGGACAGTATATTGAAGAAAGTTAATTTGATTGTCTCCCCTTTAGCATGTTTGATCACCGGAAATAATGTCTGTTTAGCTGTTGCAATGACAATGTTTTTATTTATTGGCTCATGCCATCAAAGCTAATAAGATATTATATATTACTTATAAAAAGACTCGATGTAGTGAATGTCCAAAAAGAGACACTTAATACATCAGAAATATATATACCGAGTATGATTAAATACCCAAAGTCCCAAAAAGAAGTCTGTTGGTTCTAGTTCTGAAACTGTCAACAACTACAAATCATCCTTCATAAAACTTCAGCTTATTTCAAAGGGTATCATCATGGCGTTAACACCAGCTGCCACAGGTCAATAACAATCTGCAAATAAATGTTAACATCAAATTTAAATCATGTAAAAATAATAGATATCGTCATATGATGCTGGGTAAGCCAATCAAATTAAATCAGTTTTTGTATTACGTTTTCGTATCTTACTCCTTGCAGTGTGTTAAAGATATATATCTCTTAAGTAGATAACAGGCCACAACTATCATGACTATAAGAAAATCATTTATTTGATATTTCTTCCGTTCCTATGTTGAGTGATTGGTTGAAAAAATGATAATGCTACATTGCACTTATTATTCGGCAAATTAAATTCTTATAAAATTAAATGATAATCAGCAAAGTTGTTGTATGGGAATTGTAATTAGGTACCTAAGGAACAAATATTATTTCTTGTTTATCCTGCATAATGACGATTACAGACGCTTTATGAACTTTAATAGAACTAGAATACAGGCGACCCCCTTTATCTGGTAAATGACATCACAAAGGCACAAAACGAACTTTAATAGAACTAGAATACAGGCGATCCCCTTTATCTGGTAAATGACACCACAAAGGCACAAAACGAACTTTAATAGAACTAGAATACATGCGATCCTCTTTATCTGGTAAATGACATCACAAAGGCACAAAACGAACTTTAATAGAACTAGAATACATGCAATCCCCTTTATCTGGTAAATGACATCACAAAGGCACAAAACGAACTTTAATAGAACTAGAATACAGGCGATCCCCTTTATCTGGTAAATGACATCACAAAGGCACAAAACGAACTTTCATAGAACTAGAATACAGGCGATCCCCTTTATCTGGTAAATGACATCACAAAGGCACAAAAGGAACTTTAATAGAAGTAGAATACATGCGATCCCCTTTATCTGGTAAATGACATCACAAAGGCACAAAAGGAACTTTAATAGAACTAGAATACATGCGATCCCCTTTATCTGGTAAATGACATCACAAAGGCACAAAAGGAACTTTAATAGAAGTAGAATACATGCGATCCTCTTTATCTGGTAAATGACATCACAAAGGCACAAAACGAACTTTAATAGAACTAGAATACATGCGATCCCCTTTATCTGGTAAATGACATCACAAAGGCACAAAACGAACTTTAATAGAACTAGAATACAGGCGATCCCCTTTATCTGGTAAATGACATCACAAAGGCACAAAAGGAACTTTAATAGAAGTAGAATACATGCGATCCCCTTTATCTGGTAAATGACATCACAAAGGCACAAAAGGAACTTTAATAGAAGTAGAATACATGCGATCCCCTTTATCTGGTAAATGACATCACAAAGGCACAAAACGAACTTTAATCAAAACGAACTTTAATAGAACTAGAATACATGCGATCCCCTTATCTGGTTAATAGCATCACAAAGACACAAAACGAACTTTAATAGAACTAGAATACAGGCGATCCCCTCTATCTGGTAAATGACATCACAAAGGCACAAAACAAACTTTAATAGAACTAGAATACAGGCAATCCCCTCTATCTGGTAAATGACATCACATAGGCACAAAAGGAACTTTCATAGAACTAGAATACATGCGATCCCCTTTATCTGGTAAATGACGTCAAAAAGGCACAAAACGAACTTATAGAACTAGAATACAGGCAATCCCCTTTATCTGGTAAATGACGTCACAAAGGCACAAAACGAACTTTAATAGAACTAGAATACAGGCGATCCCCTTTATCTGGTAAATGACGTCACAAAGGCACAAAACGAACTTTAATAGAACTAGAATACAGGCGATCCCCTCTATCTGGTAAATGACATCACAAAGGCACAAAACGAACTTTAATAGAACTAGAATACAGGCGATCCCCCTCTACTTGTTAAAGACATCACAAAGGCACAAAACGAACTTTAATAGAACTAGAATACAGGCGATCCCCTTTATCTGGTAAATGACATCAGAAAGGCACAAAACGAACTTTAATAGAACTAGAATACAGGCGATCCCCTTTATCTGGTAAATGACGTCACAAAGGCACAAAACGAACTTTAATAGAACTAGAATACAGGCAATCCCCTTTATCTGGTAAATGACGTCACAAAGGCACAAAACGAACTTTAATAGAACTAGAATACAGGCGATCCCCCTCTACTTGTTAAAGACATCACAAAGGCACAAAACGAACTTTAATAGAACTAGAATACAGGCGATCCCCTTTATCTGGTAAATGACATCACAAAGGCACAAAACGAACTTTAATAGAACTAGAATACAGGCGATCCCTTTTATCTGGTAAATGACGTCACAAAGGCACAAAACGAACTTTAATAGAACTAGAATACAGGCAATCCCCTTTATCTGGTAAATGACGTCACAAAGGCACAAAACGAATTTTAATAGAACTAGAATACAGGCAATCCCCTTTATCTGGTAAATGACGTCACAAAGGCACAAAACGAACTTATAGAACTAGAATACAGGCAATCCCCTTTATCTGGTAAATGACGTCACAAAGGCACAAAACGAACTTTAATAGAACTAGAATACAGGCGATCCCCTTTATCTGGTAAATGACGTCACAAAGGCACAAAACGAACTTTAATAGAACTAGAATACAGGCGATCCCCTCTATCTGGTAAATGACATCACAAAGGCACAAAACGAACTTTAATAGAACTAGAATACAGGCAATCCCCTCTATCTGGTAAATGACGTCACAAAGGCACAAAACGAACTTTAATAGAACTAGAATACAGGCAATCCCCTTTATCTGGTAAATGACGTCACAAAGGCACAAAACGAACTTTAATAGAACTAGAATACAGGCAATCCCCTTTATCTGGTAAATGACGTCACAAAGGCACAAAACGAACTTTAATAGAACTAGAATACAGGCGATCCCCTTTATCTGGTAAATGACGTCACAAAGGCACAAAACGAACTTTAATAGAACTAGAATACAGGCGATCCCCTCTATCTGGTAAATGACATCACAAAGGCACAAAACGAACTTTAATAGAACTAGAATGGTTAAGGAGACCCGCGGGTATAAGATTTTCAGAAAAAAATTGAACATTAATTTTTCATTACAAATTTTATTTATTACCTTAAGTAGTTGTTACTTTATCATATGGTACAAAAATCATTCCAAAACATCAATTTGTGTTTGCCCCAGCGGACTTTTAAAATGTAGATATCATTGAAAAAGCTAATAATCTCCCTTTGTTGCAAAAAAGCCATTTTTTGGCATTAAAATTGAAATATCTTATTTAACTCATCGGTGACCTAGATTTTTTTATTGTTGTTTTCGAATAAGCTGTTTATAAAATAAATAATTGTAAAATTTTAGTGATTTCTTAATTTAGTTCTTTTTCTATTTCGATATTACCGCTAACTCTCCTATTAGTTCAACAGAAGAAAAGGACATGAACAAAAAAGTATGCTTCTTTCGAAGGCAGATTGTGAGCGTAAATGAACGGTGACCCCATTTTTTTATTTCATTTTTCTATTAAGTATAAGATAAAGTTCATTTATAGAAAAATATAGACAAATCCTATATTAAATAAAAAAATTCATTTAGACCCGCGTGCCCCCTTAAAGTGGTCTATTGCATTTACTTTTTAAATTTAACTTAAGTCTTTAACTTATGAATTTTACAATTCTTATTAGATTTCATTTTACTTGAAATACTTTTCTGTTTTATTTTTTTGCAAACTAACACTAATTAATTACATTTCATTTTTGAACCTTACTTTTGAATTTCTATTAATTTTTCAGTTCATTTGACTATGTTTTACTTGTCGATTGTTGTACATTTGTAAACAAATTGTTGAGTTCTATTTGATGTATATCTTTGTTTAGGCAGGGGCCTCAGTGGCTGAGTGGTCGAAGTAGTTCTACTACTGACAATCACTAGCCGGTCAACACTGAGGTTGTGAGTTCAAACCATGCTCGTGTAGGTGCACTCGACTCCAATCTTAATTGACTAGGACTGTCAGTTTTCCTATCAAAGGTCGTGGTTTTCTCCGGGCACTCAGGCTTCCTCCACCTATAATAAACAGCTGCGCCATGAGTGCATGATACGCCTGTCATGTTTTCTAAGAATAAAGTTAAATAACTTCTCAATGTCATATCAGAAATTCATGAAAACTAATGGGAGGTTATCTTAATAGATATAAACCAGGCACCAGAGTTTAATGAAAACTGCTCAAAGCACAAAGATATTGTCCAACAAGATGTTCCACAGGGCGCAGCTTTATACGACCGTAGAGGTCGAACCCTGAACAGTTGGGGCAAGTATGGACACCAGGGATGGGCACGATTACTGACAAATGTAATCGATTAATAATCGATTACATGAGTGATTTATGTGCAATCGATTAATAATTGATTACTCAGATGTTTGTATGTAATCGATTGCAATCGATTACTTTATCAAAAGTAATTACATTACTTTTCGATTACTGTCAATTACATGCTTCAACATTTGTATAGTGGAAATTTTACAAAACCAGTATTTGAAGCATTGTTTCCATGTTATAATTTGGCAGTTGTTTTCTAGAAGGAATCTGTTACTGAGGATCAGAAATTAAAAAAACTTTTACTTTCAACATGAATGAGAGATGACACCGCATTTCATCAAGTACTCATTTATATCAAAGTTTTTTTCTCAAAATTTTTGCTTTTATACTGACTTAGTTAGCTTTATTGTTTTTACTCATTAAAGACAGGTACATTTTTGCCTAGTTGATTACAAGATTGGAAGTTTTCTCTGAAAAAAATATTTGTTCACCTAATTTTAAAGATCAAAAGTAATAATTAGATGCATAATTTAATCCTTTTGTTTGGATAACCACCCTAATTATAGGTTATAAAACTGCCAATTGAGTACAATTTATAACCTGGGGAAAAATAATGTAAAAATTTCCTCTTAATTAGCCTGATTAGTCATACAGTAATTGAAATAAAAACAAAGTCTGTATCTTATTGATTAGAAGAGATTGATCATTTGATAAGTAAAGACAAGAAGTTTGTTAAGATTTTTTTTTTTATTGTCTAATCCAATTATTAACAAAATTTATTTATAGTGTCTAAGAGAGATACATGTATCTATTTCTAAAAAAAATCAATGCATAGTCATTGGTTCATTGTGTACTTTCTCAATTTTGATATACATGTATCTCATAACATTATAAGAAATCAACTGTTTATATATTGTATGCTTTAAGGAATTTTATAGAAATAAGCTTACTACCTTTCTACTTTAGTGTAGTACAGAACCTAACATTACTTATTTTAAATCTATTTTCTTATTTCTAATTTATTTTTTATATTAATATAAAAGATCATGAACTATTGACAAGCACATGAATCCATTTGTTTCAAAATTTTGGTAGGAGATCTGGTTGAACATAATGCAGCTTGAGACAATAAATAAAAAATTAGGCAGTTGATATAAAATTCTTTAAGTCATATCAATACATTCTATTTCATCTGTACTACAAAGTGATGAATATTAAATATATACATATTTTCATTTAAAATAGGTTATATTTCATCAAACTATTTACTAAAGTAATCGAAATGTAATCGAAAAGTAATCGATGATTACATCATAATTTTTGCTGTAATCGATTAAATTACGATTACATGTAATCGAAAATGTCTTCGATTACAGATTACTGTCGATTACTGGAAAAAATGTAATCAATTACAATCGATTACGATTACAGATTACGATTACCCCATCCCTGATGGACACAACATTTAAGCTTGATACAGCTCTGAATTTGGATTGTGATTAAATAGTTGACACAACATAGGTTTCTGACACAGAATGAATGTGGTCTAGGAACTTAAACTTAAAAACTTATAAAATTTAAATTGGACATTTACCTATTCATGCTATTATGGTCCAATATCCAAAATCGAAATACATGGTTAGATTGAGCATATCATAGAACTCAAAGAATTCGATTTTTGATGAAATCAAATAATGTTCAATTTAAGACCCTTTAGACCTCAATGTGGACCAATTTGATAACCGGGCCCAAATATTAAAAATCTAAATACATGGTTAGATTCAGCATATTGAAGAATCCCATATCTTCAATTTTTATTGAAATCAAACAAAGTTCAATTTTGGACCCTGATTTGGACCAATTTGAAAACTGGGCCCATACTCAAAAATCTAAGTACATGTTTAGATTCAGCATATCAAAGATCCCCAATAATATTTTTCAATGAAATCATACAAAGTTTAATTTTGGACCCTTTTGGCCCCTAATTCCTAAACTGTTGGGACCAAAACTCCCAAAATCAATCCTAACCTTCCTTTTGTGGTCATAAACCATGTGTTAAAATTCATAGATTTCTATTACTTATACTAAAGTTATTGTGCAAAAACCAAGAAAATTGGGACCTTTTTTTGGACCCTTATTCCTAAACTGTTGGTACCAAAACTCACAAAATCAATCCCAACCTTCCTTTTGAAGTCATAAACCTCATGTTAAAATTTCATAGATTTCTGTTTACTAATACTAAAGTTATTGTGCGAAAACCAAGAAAAATTCTTATTTGGGTCCTTTTTGGCCCCTAATTTCCAAACTGTTGGGACCAAAACTCCCAAAATCAATCCCAACCTTCCTTTTATGGTAATAAACCTTGTGTTTAAATTTCATAGATTTTTTATTAATTTATACTAAAGTTATAGTGCGAAAACCAAATGTCTTCTGAAGATGACGACGACACCAACGTCATACCAATATACCACCAAAAAATTTCCAATTTTGGGTGGTATAAAAACTGGAAAATCCCCCTTTTTTTAATGAATAAACCATAACTCGGAAACATAAATTCTAAAATTTCTAAAAATCATAAGGGAGCTTACATGAATCATGTCAATAGATATTAACAATTCACCAAAGTTTCATGAGAACTGCTGAAAGCATTTTTAAGTTATTGTCCGAAAACTGGAAAATCCCCCTTTTTTAATGAATAAAACCCTATTTCTCAGAAATGCAAAATCTAAAATTTATAAAAATTAAAAGGTAGCTCATGTCAATCGATAAAAACAATTGACCAAAGTTTCTTGCAAATTGGAGAAAGCATTTTTGAGTAATTGTCTGAAAACTCGAAAACCCCCTTTTTTTGAATGAATAAAACCCCATTTCTCGGAAACATAAAATCTATAATTTATGAAACACGAAAAGGAGATCACGCCAATAGATATATACAATTCACCAAAGTTTTATGCAAATTGGGTAAAGCATGTAATGTCTGACATGTTGAAGACAGACGGACTGATAGACAGACAACAGTATAAAAATAAAAACTGACCGCCACGAAATAGCCCAAATGTGGCGCTTAAAAGTAACAATCAATCAATCAATCTTTGTTCAGCCAAAATCTAATATCAGGTATCCTGATGATCTAATAGGGAAGGGGTGTGGAAATGCTATGCCTGACTCGCCCGACTCGTACAGTTGACCGACCGGACAAGCAATTTTTTGTGTCTTTGTTGCCCGTGAACAAGTAAAAAAATGATGCTTGACATTGTTGATTTAATATAACTGTGTAATCCCATTAGTCACATTTTTCTGGTTACTGGTAACTGGTATAAATAAACAGGTAACCAGATGAATTAAACCAATGGGATTGCACAGTTATATTAACTTCCTAAGTTTACCGGAAGTTAAATCCTTACAAAATCACTGGTCTGGAAATAGGTCAATAATTCTCATCTCAAGTGTGTTATTCTGTTTGAGGGGTATTCTCAAGGTACGTGAAAGTTGTTTCATTGTAAAGATAAATCAATTACCGACAGACTGGTGTACTTTTATTTGTGAAAAAATCAAGGGAAATTAAAAAAAATTTTGTTGTAGCGAACACATTGAAATTTCCGTTAGCTACCTTGTGTTTTTTTGTACTGGTATGGATAGTAAACCCCACATTGACAGAAACAAGCGCCTGTGCGAAAACAACATGATTTAGTAAAACTCCATCAATGATCAAGACAGATCGATTATCAAACAAAAAAATAGGTATGCGGATCCGGGTTTCATTCATATTCTGTGATTTTCCCATTGATCCGGGATTGTTGATCAGGTTATAGCAACGGTACACCGGAAATGGTCATTATTAATTTAGAAGACTGATTTCTCAAGAATAAAAACTAAATGACCGGTCAAGATGGGTAAGCGTCTTAAGATATGTCATCGCTCGGAAGTAAAGAAAAGGAATTCAGAGGCGGGAAAGCGCAAATATCATGAAAAAAAGCTAAATAGAGGATTTTAAAGTTCTATAAAATTTTGATTTCGCTTAGGTATCTAAAATAAATCTCAAATTTACTGTAAAGGCCAATTTCTTGTTTAGAATTGTAACAAATTTCGTTTTGCAAATTTATTGATTTTTGATAAAACTAACCTAGTTGGTTACTTTCCCCATTAATATTTTTCCCTGAAAATTGAAAAATGGGTCACGACAATTTTGAGCCCTTTAATTTTGAATAATATAGAAATATCAGAGTCTAACAAATAAGTCAATCTCATCTTACTGTTTATACTTTGGATCCAGTCACTTCACTGTAACTTGGAATATTTTGGAATAAACTTGGTGTGAATTGTGTTTATATTCATTGCGACTGATATTAGTGGGAAATATTTACAATTGGTCCACCAAAAGTTTTTTTGGGGTAAAACGAGGGGTGCAAACAACAATTCAGTAATTCATCAATTATTTGGTTTTCATCACTTTATTAACTTTAAAACTTCGCACTGGCTCACAGTGAAGAAAATATAAGCCATGATATAATCTCCCAGGTTCATGTAAGCTAGCATTGAAAAACATTGCAATATTGGCCTCTAGATTCTTTGATTTAGAGCTGTTTTTTTTGTGTTTTTTTATAGCTCAAAGTGGTCTATACTCCACTTATCTTTTTATCATTCTAATATACAAACAAAGACCATGAATACCATTTCCATTGTGTTTCAAAACTGTTTGAAAAACATACACGTTTACAGTAAAATACATCTTCCACTTTCCAAATTCATTAAGATATGAGGGCAAGTAATTTTTCTTCCGGGCAAGTAAAATTTACAATTTCACTTGCCCGAGGACAAGTGGTCACAAGAAATATTTCCACACCCCTGAATAGGGACTAAGTACTAGCCACTTGACGCTCCAGGAGCCAATTTCACAAAAAAATTAAGACTAAGATTGATTATAAGTATACTAAATTGTTCATGACTTACGATCAATCTTAGTCTTAAGTATTTTTGTGGAATTGACTCCAGGCGGGTAGACACTGACCCCTTCCTGTTACACCTCTAACAATACTGAGGGGGGATAGGACCTTTATAGGGACTCCGGGATCTGGTGTTTTTAAGCTCGGGATTTCGGGATTGACCCTTTCGGGATCCGGGAATCCTTTTTTTCGGATTTCGGGACGTCGGGATTTACTTTATTTAAATTCTGGAACTCGGGATTTCGTTTTTTAAGTCCGGGATTTCGGGATCAGGACACCTCCTATCCCCCCTCAATACTGATATGCACTTTGTGAGAAAAAAAACCCACAATACTGGAATAAAATAGTATATATTGTTAACAATACAGCTGATAGGCCTTTACTAGGCTGCAGAACCTAAGGTCCTTATGATATTTTTATTACAATTGGCCGTAACCAGAGTTGGCAAATTATTACCTGCCCGGGAAAACCCGGTGGGGCTTGGCAATACTCCCAGAAAAGGGTAATACTGGGCAATACTGGGCAATATGATTTTTTAACCTTATTTTAACACAAAATAGAAAAGACTTGTAGTTTCATAGTATAATATCTAAATATATACATTTTTTACAGATAACCATTGAGAGTCATTTCTAGAAGATTGAAAATTCCATTTCATTCTCTTCTCCACTAATTTTATGTAGGCAGAATACAAGATTTGCATATCTTATGATACCTTGTTAATTTCCAAGCATTGTTTCAATAATCCAAACTTTGCAGTGTTTAAGTAAAATGTAAATTTAAATTGCTCTGCAAGGCCAAAAATAAAATATTGTTTGTTTCCCCTCCCCCGACCGACCCGGTAAAATCGCCGCGACTCGGAAAATTTTATTTGCCATTCTTGTCCAAATTATTTTTTTTGTTATGTTGGTTTTTGGTGATATTTTCCTGATGCTGTAGTAAATGTGCGTTGGTTTTTGTCATACCTTTCCGATGCTGTAGTCAACAAGCGTTTTAAATCAAGACATTTTTGCATTGAAGCGTCTATATAATTCGGAATCAAGGAAAACAAACATAAGCCTTGCCACATGATTTGTGTTGTGTGCAAGGGTGATATTTGAAAATAAAAAATCTGAAGCATCTTTCAACCCACTGAGTGCACTTGATTGGCTTTGTCTTTAACCTCTGTTCCTGTTTAAAGGATACAATCTTTGAGTAAAAATGGTCTGAATCGTGCTTTGAAATCAATCAGACAATCTACTTTGTCTTCGACTTCGAACAGGTTGACCACAAGTCTGAAAATGTGGGATACGTGAATTCCCTGCTTTCAGGGAACCTCCCTGATTTCTGGTGTAAACAAGTCCAGTTTAAATGTGTTTTTATTTTTTAATTTATGGCATGAAATTTACAAAAGGGCACGTTTTACGTTGTACATCAGTTGAATTTGTAAATACTAAAAGAATTCTAGGTACAACAAAACATGAATAAGTGAGGCCTTGTTTTTTCTAGAACTCAAAAAAAAAATACAAATCTTTGGTTCAGGAAATAATTGACCAAGTTGAATGATCCATGTGTAACTGAACATAACTGAATTATGTTCACTTCTATAAAAAAAAAATTGTTCATTGAATTTTAATTACCTAGTGATTAACATATTTTTTTGTCATCTCATAATTGATGATCAAGGTCTGAATTGGTGAACACAGGAATTGTTTTGTTGTGAGTTATGCATCAAATTAGACTTGAAATAAGCTTGATTTTTAACTAATTAAACACTTGCTTTCATTAAACATTGTTATCAGATGAAAAATGTGTGCCTTTGTAGATTTCATACCATAAAATGAATAGGAAAAAAAGGAGGTCCCTGTATACTGTTTTAACACCAGAAAACTGGGGTGTACACTGAATACATGGAATACCCCACTATACTTGACTTATCTTACCTGTTGAATTTTGTAAAATTTATATGAAGAAATAAATTAAATTAATTTGCCTACCTACCTACCCATACCCTGATAACCCCAGTCGGGGAGGGGAAACAAAGATATTTTTAATGTTGACCCAATCATGGCAACCATATAGCTAAATAAACACCATAGAGGGTCATGTCATTAACACTTATAGAAATGAAAAGGCTGATTATTGTTATATAAACATATCTGTGTACTAATCTGCGGCTCATTACGTTTGTGCAGATTGGTCCTACATTTGCGCGAAAAAAATCCATGTTTGTGCAAAAAAAAACGCATTACGTTTGCGCGAAATTTACCTTTGAGCGGATTAATACAAAAGTATACATATGAAAAATAAATCTATAACAGTTTATAAAAAAATAAAATGCTCCGCTGGGCACAGCTTGATACTACCACAGAGGTCGAACCCTGAAAAGTTGGGGCAAGTATGGACACAACGTTTTAGCTGGATTCAGCTCTAAATTTGGATTGTGATTAAATAGTTGACACAGCATATGTTTCTGACACAGAATGAATGTGGTCTAAGAACTCCTTTTTTTTTAATTTACCTATGATGGTCCAATATCCAAAATCTAAATACATGGTTAGAATCAGCATATCAAAGAATCTGAAGAATTCAATTTTTGATGAAATCAAATTAAGTTTAATTTTGGATTTGACATCAATGTGAACCAATTTGATAACGGGGCCCAAAAATCAAAAATATAAATACATGGTTAGATTCAGCATATCAAAGAACCCCATATATTCAATTTTTGATGAAATCAAACAAAGTTTAATTTTGGACACTTTTGACCTCAATTATAATAAACCAATTTGATAGCGGGGCCCAAAAATCCAAAATCTAAATACATATGGTTAGATTGAGCATATCAAAGAACCCCATATATTCAATTTTTGTTGAAATCAAACAAAGTTTAATTTTGGACCCCAATATGGACCAACTTTTTGGCCCCAAATTCCAAAACGTTTAAGGCATTCACCCTCAAACTCAAACCCAGCTATCCCTTTGTGATCTGGAACCTTGTAGTACAATTTCATAAAGATCCATAAACTTACACACAAGTTATTGTCCTGAAACTGGAAAAATGCTTGTTTTTTTTCCCTTTTTGCCCCTAATTTCTAAAATTTTGTGGGAATTACCCCCAAAATCACTCCCAGCCTTCCCTTTGCAATACAATTTCAGAGATATCCATACACTTGAACACAAGTTATTGTCTGGAAACTATAATCAAAGAGCAGATTGCTCTGAGGGATAAGATTGCCCTTGTTTCATTGACACATGTATACATGAAGCTGGATAATATTATTTTCAAAACTAATTCAATTGCACATTTAAAATAGTTACAAAATAGCCAATCACGGATAAAATAGTATGAACAATATAATCAGGCCTATGTTTTATTATTGTACTATCAATTCCAAGTTTACTTTCCACAGCAGTCACTGAGACTCAGACTGAGAGAAGGTATTTCACTTCGTATCTTATCACCTATTTTCCTACGTTAATTCTAGGAGGAACCCCATTCCTAACTCTTTAAATATTTAATTTCCTTTGGGTCATTGATCATGACTCCTTTCCGTACACATTTATCGGTTTAAAATGCGATCGATTTTGATATAATACGACGTTTATTGACAGAACGAGCTAATACTCGACGTGTTGTTTTGATTCAGAATTCACGGAAGTTACTTCCGGAAGGGAGACAGACAACTTGAAACGATAATATGGAAGACTCCATTTCGCCTGAAGGTGTGTTCTACGATGAGGACTTCATTTATTTTATTTTAAATGATGCATATGATTTAAAATTATGCAACAACAATAACCTTCAATAGCAGATATACACAGAAAAGATCCCATGAGTTATAAATTAATTAATTGAGTGGAGAATCCAGAGCAACCATTCAATCTAAAACCCCTTGAAGTCAAGAAAACTGTACACATGCGCATAATTTCCAAAACAAACCCTGGAGCAATAACGTATATTAAATGTTTATTAAACGACCTAGATGGTTCTCTATTTCTTTATGGAAGTACAATCTCAAATATCAGTTTCATAACGGTAACATATAAGAAAAACTCCACTTCAGTTCTTAAATGACAGAAATAGATTTATCGGAATTCAGAGAACTCTCACATTTTATCAAAACTGGGAATTCCCTCTGACGTGTTTCTAAATTTATAAAAATACTAAATATAAATACTACTTAATTCTGATTTTCCGTGTCGTTTAAAACACGCATATAAGTCAAGGGAATTATCAAACATGAAGATTATGAAAAGAACATTATAGGAAAGTTGTTTAAGTTCAATCCCTTTGTTTGTTTTTACCTTTGAAAGCAAGACAATCATAAGAATCTGAGATGTTCCTTAATGTTTAGAATAAAACGATTGACGTGAGGGCAATGCTCTGAGCCACCAGTGTAAGTCTACAGATTGCTTGAAAGCAATCGTATCCCAAAAATGCTTATTTTTGGCCCCTTATTCCTAAATATTTTGGGCAATTATCCCCAAACTCAATTCCAGCTTTCCCTTTGTGATATGGAACCTTGTAGTACAATTTCAGGAAGATCCATACACTTACACACAAGTTATTGTCATGAAACTAGAAAAAATGCTTGGTTTTTTGCCCCTTTTTTTGCCCCCTAACTCCTAAAATTTTGAGGTGATTACCCCCAAAATCAATCCCAGCATTCCCTTTGTGATATGAAACCTTCTGGTACAATGTCTGCCATCAGAGAGATCCATACACTAACACACAAGTTATTGACTGGGAGTTACAACCAGATGCTCCGCAGGGCACAGCTTTATACGACCGCAGAGGTTGAACCCTGAACGGTTGGGGCAAGTATGGACACAACATTCAAGCTGGATTCAGCTCTAAATTTGGATTGAGATTAAATAGTTGACACAGCATAGGTTTCGGACACAGAATGAATGTGGTCTTAATCTAATGAACTTAAAAAAAATTTGCCTTTGAGCAATTCACTATGCTGTTGAATATTAATCCTCTCAAGAAAATGTTTGAAGAAATTTTCTTTTTATTTATGAAATCTGAAATGAGATAAATTTAACCCCCCCCCCCCCCCCCAATCCCATTTTTTTCACATCCCCCTTTTCCTTTTTCCAAAACTGATTTCAATTCAAAATATTAAAATGTAACAAAAGGTGCTTGTTATCACTGAATGGTAAAGATTGTTTTTATTTATCAGTTGGTAGTAAAAGTGAATATACATTGTATATTGTATAAAACAATGATTTAAGTTGATTCAACTACTATTCTGGACAAAGAAAGATAACTCTAATCAATTGAAAATTTCTTGCTATTGCACAATATTGTGCAATTAGATATTTCTTGCTATTGCGCAATACTATGCAATTGAAAATATTTGCTATTGCACAATACTGTGCAATTGAAAATATCTTGCTATTGCGCAATACTGAGCAATTGAAAATTTCTTGCTATTGCACAATACTGTGCAATTGAAGATTTCTTGCTATTTACTTACTGTGCAATTGAAAATTTCTTGCTATTGCACAATACTTAATATAATAAATTTGGATCCTGATTTGAACCAACTTGAAAACTGGGCCCATAATCAAAAATCTAAGTACATGTTTAGATTCAGCATATCAACAAAGCTCAAGAATTCAATTTTTGTTAAAATCAAACTTAGTTTAATTTTGGACCCTTTGGACTTTAATGTAGACCAATTTGAAAACGGGACTAAAAATTGAGAATCTACATCATGTACATATACAATTAGATTTGGCATATCAAAGAACCCCAATTATTCAATTTTTGATGAAATCAAACAAAGTTTTATTTTGGACCCCGATTTGGAACAACTTGAAAACTGGGCCAATAATCAAAAATCTAAGTACATTTTCAGATTCAGCATATCAAAGAACCCCAAGGATTCAATGTTTGTTAAAATCAAACTTAAGTTTAATTTTGGAACCTTTGGACCATAAAGTAGACCAATTTGAAAACGGGACCAAAAATTAAGAATCTACATACACAGTTAGATTTGGCATATCAAAGAACCCCAATTATTCAATTTTTTATGAAATCAAACAAAGTTCAATTTGGACCCTTTGGGCCCCTTATTCCTAAACTGTTGGGACCAAAACTCCCAAAATCAAACCCAACCTTCCTTTAGTGGTCATGAACCTTGTGTTTAAATTTCATAGATTTCTATTTACTTATACTAAAGTTATGATGCGAAAAACCAATAATAATGCTTACTTGGGCCCCTTTTTGGCCCCTTATTCCTAAACTGTTCAGACCTCAACTCCCAAAATCAATCCCAATCTTCCTCATGTGGTCATACACCTTGTGTAAAAATTTCATTGATTTCTATTTACTTGAACTAAAGTTATTGTGCAAAAACCAAGAATAATGCTTATTTTGGGCCCTTTTTTGGCCCCTTATTCCTAAACTGTTTGGACTAAAACTCCAAAAATCAATCCCAACCTTCCTTTTGTGGTCATAAACCTTGTGTCAAAATTTCATAGATTTCTATTTACTTAAACTAAAGTTATAGTGCAAAAACCAAAAAAATGCTTAATTGGGCCCTTTTTGGCCCTTAATTCCTAAAATTTTGGGACCAAAACTCCCAAAATCAATCCCAACTTTCCTTTTGTGGTCATTAACCTTGTGTTAAAATTTCATAGATTTCTATTCAGTTTTACTAAAGTTAGAGTGCGAAAACCAAAAAATTGCTTAGTTGGGCCCTTTTTGGCCCCTTATTCCTAAAATGTTTGGACCAAAACTACCAAAATCAATCCCTACCTTCCTTTTGTTGTCATAAACCTTGTGTTAAAATTTCATAGATTTCTATTCACGTTTACTAAAGTTAGAGTGCGAAAACTAAAAGTATTCGGACGACGACGACGACGACCACGCAGACGACGACGCCAACGTGATACCAATGTACGACCAAAAATTTATTAAATTTTGCGGTCGTATAAAAATGCTAATTTTTGGTCCCTTTTTGACCCTTATTCCTTAAATGTTGGTACCTTAACCCAAAAATCAATCCCAACCTTCCTTTTGTGATATTGAACCTTATGGTAAAATTTCATAGAGATCCATTCACTTAAACTAAAGTGATAGTGCGAAAACCAATGTATCTTCGGACGAGGATGACAACGCCAACGTCATACCAATAAACGACCACAAATTTTTTTTGTGGTTGTATAAAAATTACTTAAAATTGTTAAAATAAAATGAAATTAATTTGAACAAATTTACTTGATAAAATAAAATACAAGACTGCACACACTGAAATGTCTCGCCTTCTTTACTACTCATTGATCATTGATATTATGTTGATAGTCCTAAGTATAAAGCTTTATTACAACTGTCACATAAACTTAACATTAACCAGGATAGCTAAACAAAGACCAATGAACCATGAAAATGAGGTCAAGGTCAGATGAACCATGCCAGGCAGACATGTACAGCTAACAAAGCTTCCATACAACAAATATAGTTGACCTACTACTTATAGTTTAAGAAAAATAGACAAAACACAAAAACTTAACACTGTGCAATGAACCGTGCAATTGAGGTCATGGTCAAATAAAACCTGCGGGACTGACATAAAGATCATAATATATTTCCATACACCAAATACAGCTGACCTTTGGCATATAATATTAGATAAAAAGACCAAAACTTAAAAACTTAACTTTGACCACTGAACCATGAAAATGAGGTCAAGGTCAGATGACATCTGCCCACTAGACATGTACACCTTACAATCATTCCATACAACAAATATAGTAGACCTATTGCATAAAGTATGAGAAAAACAAACCAAAACACAAAAACTTAACTATAACCACTGAACCATGAAAATGAGGTCAAGGTCAGATGACACCTGTCAGTTGGACATGTACACCTTCCAGTCCTTCCATACACCAAATATACTAGCCCTATTGCTTATAGTATCTGATATATGGACTTGACCACCAAAACTTAACCTTGTTCACTGATCCATGAAATGAGGTCGAGGTCAAGTGAAAACTGTCTTACGGGCATGAGGACCTTGCAAGGTACACACATACCAAATATAGCTATCCTATTACTTATAATAAGAGAGAATTCAACATTACAAGAATTCTGAACTTTTTTTTCAAGTGGTCACTGAACCATGAAAATGAGGTCAAGGACATTGGATATGTGACTAACGGAAACTTCATAACATGAGGCATCTATATATAAAGTATGAAGCATCCAGGTCTTTCACCTTCTAAAATATGAACCTTTTAAGAAGTTAGCTTACGCCGCCGCCGGATCACTATCCCTATATGTCGAGCTTTCTGCAACAAAAGTTGCAGGCTCGACAAAAAATAAAACTAACAAGATTTCTGGTAGTAAGCGGATGGTCGTAACTAAAAGTTACGACCATCTGAATATGGGAGACAACTCTAGGGATAAGTTTTTCTTTTCCGATTTTCGTGCAGTAAAAGGTTCATTTGAGTCAAACCGCTTGTCTCATATACACCAGGGGTGTGGAAATACTTGTTGTGACCACTTGTCCCCTGGCAAGTGAAATTGTAAATTTTACTTGTCCGGAAGAAAAATTACTTCCCTCATTTCTTAATGAATTTGGAAAGTGGAAGATGTATTTTACTGTAAACGTGTATGTTTCTCAAACAGTTTTGAAACACAATGGAAATGGTATTCATGGTCTTTGTTTGTATATTAGAATGATAAAAAGATAAGTGGAGTATAGACCACTATGAGCTATAAAAAAAACCCAAAAAAACAGCTCTAAATCAAAGAATCTAGAGGCCAATATTGCAATGTTTTTCAATGCTAGCTTACATGAACCTGGGAGATTATATCATGGCTCATATTTTCTTCACTATGAGCAGGGGTGTGGAAATATTTGTTGAGACCACTTGTCCCCGGGCAAGTGAAATTGTAAATTTTACTTGTCCGGAAGAAAAATTACTTGCCCTCATTTCTTAATGAATTTGGAAAGTGGAAGATATATTTTACTGTAAACGTGTATGTTTCTCAAACAGTTTTGAAACACAATGGAAATGGTATCCATGGTCTTTGTTTGTATATTAGAATGATAAAAAGATAAGTGGAGTATAGACCACTATGAGCTATAAAAAAAAAACAAAAAACGGCTCTAAATCAAAGAATCTAGAGGCCAATATTGCAATGTTTTTCAATGCTAGCTTACATGAACCTGGGAGATTATATCATGGCTTATATTTTCTTCACTGTGAACCAGTGCGAAGTTTTAAAGTTAATGAAGGGACGAAAACCAAATAATTGATGAATTACTGAATTGTTGTTTGCACCCCCTCGTTTTACCCCCAAAAAAACTTTTGGTGGACCAGTTGTAAATATTTCCCACTAATATCAGTCGTAATGAATATAAACACAATTCACACCAAGTTTATTCCAAAATATTCCAAGTTACAGTGAAGTGACTGGATCCAAAGTATAAACAGTAAGATGAGATTGACTTATTTGTTAGACTCTGATATTTCTATATTATTCAAAATTAAAGGGCTCAAAATTGTCGTGACCCATTTTTCAATTTTCAGGGAAAAATATAATGGGGAAAGTAACCAACTAGGTTAGTTTCATCAAAAATCAATAAATTTGCAAAACGAAATTTGTTACAATTCTAAACAAGAAATTGGCCTTTACAGTAAATTTGAGATTAATTTTAGATACCTAAGCGAAATCAAAATTTTATAGAACTTAAAATCCTCTATTTAGTTTTTTTTCATGATATTTGCGCTTTCCCGCCTCTGATTTCCTTTTCTTTACTTCCGAGCGATGACCTATCTTAAGACGCTTACCCATCTTGACCGGTCATTTGGTTTTCATTCTTGAGAAATCAGTCTTCTAAATTAATAATGACCATTTCCGGTGTACCGTTGCTATAACCTGATCAACAATCCCGGATCAATGGGAAAATCACAGAATATGAATGACACCCGGATCCGCATACCTATTTTTTTGTTTGATAATCGATCTGTCTTGATCATTGATGGAGTTTTACTAAAACATGTTGTTTTCGTCTTATTATTTGATATTTTTTCTACTTTTGTGAATGGATTTTGGGGACTTTTCTATATGATTATATAAATCAACAATGTCAAGCATCATTTTTTTACTATTTCACGGGCAACAAAGACACAAAAAATTGCTTGTCCGGTCGGTCAACTGTACAAGTCGGGCGAGTCAGGCATAGCATTTCCACACCGCTGTACACATATCGTGAGTGCGTTGTTATTGAAACCAAATTTGACACATAAAATCATTCCAATTTTCGTAAAATAGTCATTCAAAAATTCGAGCATGATGGTCGTAACTTTAACTTGTGATGGTCGTAATGTCAACTATAGTATTTTGGATGATGGTGGTAACCGACACAAGATGGTCGTAACTTTGAAAGATGACCGTAACTCAAGTATTTAGACGAACTTTAACAAGCTATTTTAAAAGTACTGCGCACATGCATAACCATGGTAATAAACTCAGTTGTTATATAAAGTTTACTACAGAAAATATTATTTCATTTGTTACTCTGATAATGGGATGCAGAAATTAAGTTAAATAATTATCAATCATACATTTTTGATATGTTCCAAACGACCATCATTTAGGAGAAACAGTGAAAACTAATCAACTGGCATTAAGCCAAATAGTATGTTAGGGTTGAGTATTAATATATTTTTACTGTACGTTAAGGCATAAAACTGTTGTATATTTGCTTTCAGATTTTTTTTTATTGATGACGTTTTATTTCCTGCAATCATGTCGGCAGATGAAATTATTGAACGTACAATTTTGAACAATCTTCTTTAATCTTTAATCAGCTATTTTTAAACCATTGCTTTTCAAATATTCGGCTTTTGGTGAATCATGATTAATGAAAATCCACAAATGCCTGGTGTTTTTATCGTGTTGTCTTTATTTTTTATCGATTGCATGACGATCTTGCGGTATATTATTGATAATTGTTCTAAGTATTGGTTCAAAATAAAAATTTAATCCATGGTGTCGCAATGAACATTGTGTTAACCTAGAAAGTATGAATACGGTTGAGATATTTTACAATGCTACACGCGTTGAATTTAAGAGTAAGATCAAATATCAGTAGTTTGTAGACAGGCTTGTAGCCCGGATAATATTACAAGGTAAAACTAAATGTACTGCGGCAAATATTACATACATATATGCAGGTATATATTTTACAATGATACACGCTTTGAATTTAAGAGTAAGATCAAATATTAGTAGTTTATAGACAGCCTTGTAGTTAAGATAATATTACAAGGTAGAACTAAATGTACTGCGGCAACTATCACATACATATGCAGGTTGAAAATAAGATTTATGTTATATGTTTATATTGTATGAATGTACTCAGATTTAAAAGACCAGCACGCTGAGTTGAAGCATAAAGATATATCTTTTAAATATTATCCTGGCTACAAGCTATGTATGAATACTGTTTGCTGAAGTCCTTTTGCTAAAATTAAAAAAAAATACATTATCATCAGTATATAGTAAACAATGTAAATTGCTAACCCCTTTAATATTCTTTAGAAAGAAGTTTAAGGATCCATACTGTGAAGGAATTTTTTTAACTTGTGTAGTAATTTTGACTCTAAATATGCCTCCTCTAGTAATGGAAAGATGATCCCAAATTGTCTTAGGATAAGACTGATCTACATTTGTAGTCATAGATTATTTTATTTAAAGGGTTGAAATATCCCCAAATTTTAGTACTGTATAAGAGAATAGGTTTTATTGTATGCTCAAATACATGAAGGCTGTTTTTTAAACTTGGATTCAGTGACAGAAAGTCCTTGCGTAGCTTATGGTAGGCTTTTAACGCCTTATTATACAATTCTCTCTGAGCGAAGGAAAAAAATCCAGATGCACTAAAAGTTATTCCTTAATATTTACAATGTTGAGCACAATCAATAAGTCTGTTATTAAAATAAAAATCATGTTTCATATGTCTGCCTGTTTTGTTAAATACAAGCACCTTAGTTTTATTGAGATTAATTTTCAAACACCGATCTTAATCCATCAAGTTTACTTTGAAGTCCTTTTGCTGAAGTTGAAAAAATGGCAAGATCATCAGCACATGTATAGTAAAGAATAGGCTGGTCGTGAATAAACAACAGCTGGATCAGAGGAACTTTTAACACAATCAGGAAGTTCATTCATAAAAATTTTAAACAAATTTGGACTCAAATTTTCTCCCTGTTTTACTCCAACTTTAGTTCTAAAGAGATCTCTTACCATACTCTCTAACTATATTCAATAGCTTAAGTTTTATTCCTGTGAGAATGACAGTATCAAAAGCCTTCTGGAAATCAACGAAGCAGGCAAACACTCTACCTTCTTTTGTATTACAATGCTTACTTATAATAGTTTTTAGCATGAACATATGGTCAGATGGTCGTGTTTTTTTTTTGTTTTTTTTTGGTAAACCCAATTTGGCTCTCATCAATGATATGATATTTATCTAAGGATGTACAAAGACGTGTATCAAGTATCTTATTAAAAAGGCTTCCCCAATGAATCAGTAATTGTAATTCCTCGATAGATGCATCATTCCCTATATGAATTGGAAATAAAAAACCTGTGGTCCAGGGTTCATGTTATTTTCGATAAGAAAGACAAAGATGTATAGCGGATAGCATGGTACCAATAGGCGTATTCAGAATTTTCTAAAACCACGGCTAATAATTATACCTGAACTTCGAATTTGAACCTTATCATCAGCTTGACTATATACCAAATGACAATACGACTTCTCAAAATCCAGGCTAAGAATAAGATGTATGTTGTTGAATTCGATTACGGACCTGCGAATTCGCGGATATGGTCTTGTCTCGATAACGATCCCCATAACATTATTTTGACTCCTTACTTATTCTCTTTCGACTTCAATTTTAAATTGTAATTTTTCTTTTAAATTCCACCTAGTAGGTACATACTAGTTTTTAAAAAGTTTATCTTTTCAATACATGAAAAATATAAATAAAATAAATCAGGATACTGTTATTTCATGTGATGTCAAATTTGTTAAAAGCGCCTTTTCTCAATTCGTAACTAAGAATGATCATAACCAGAGCTGTATGTTAAAATGAATTCTCCACTTTTGAGAATTTATGTTGTTATTAAAGTTAACAGCTTATAATTAGTTGCCTCTTGGTTGATTTTATACATTATATTTTAAGTAACAGTGACTGGTCATTTCATTTTGTATTGGGTTTTTTTTCTCGATTCGTTCCAATTTTCTTTCCTTTCGCACTTTACAGGTATCCCTCTCTTACCTCTTGTAGTTTTTATCATTTAGTGAAATCAACTTCACAAATATATCATATAATATATTCATAGGACAAGTACATACCAAAACTCACTTGTCCGAATGAAATTGTTACTTGTCCAAATTTATTTTACTAAAAATAACCTTTTTACATCTTAAGTTGATTAAAGGAACAAAACGAATTTAATCAATAGAACAGAATTTGATCTTTTTCTTTTGAAATACTTTTCAAAAGTATGAGTCAAGTACAAAAAAAGGGGGACGAAAGACACCAAAGGGACAGCCAAACCAACAAATCAAAAAACAAACTGACAACGCCATGGCCAAAAATGAAAAAGACAAACAAAAAACAGCACACATGACACAACACAGAAAACCAAAGAATAAACAACTCGAACCCCACCAAAAAACTAGGGGTGATCATGATATCAGGTGCTCCAGAAGGGTACACAAGACTTAGGTTCTAGTTTTCTTCAATGCTAGTCTCATCAGACTCTGCACATGAGGCACCATCTGATAGGCCTGTACACTCATTTGACATTTCATTTGTATCCTATATTTTTCTAAGTCGAAAAAAGTGTATTCAAATACAATCAATAAAACGAAGATAAGGTCTGATTACCAATGAGACAACTCTCATCAAGAGACCAAATGACACAGAAACTTACAACTATAGGTCACTATATTGCAATTATTGTTTTTTTCTACTTATGATCAATTATGATTTTGTGAATTTTATGGCAAATAAAAAAAAATATTTTTGTGAAAAAATTACTGGTATGGTATGTATTATAAGGAACAGAATAAGGTAGCAAAATGAGGTACTGATTTGTTTTGGTCCCGAAATGTCTCCTGCCTTGCCAAACTGTCTATCAATCATGACTACTAAATAGATCTCCTACGGTGCCAAATTGTCCATTAAACTTGGAGCTAAACCTGTCGAGGTGACGAACTGTCCTGTAAAGGAACCGAATACAGACAAATGTCAAATTAATATTTGTTTTCTTGTTTTTTTGTTTATAATTACTTCATCAAAGTTGGATTATTAAAATTTATTTTCTGCAAAATTATAATTGAACTTGTCCCGACGCACAAGCTTGATACAGCTTTTACTTGTCCGACCTTCTTTCCCTCTGGTACCGGACAATCGGACAAGCGTGATTTTCACGACACAGATAAACAATACGTAGTACAAAAATAAGGAGATGTGGTATGAATGTCAATGAGACAGATAAACAGTACTTGGTATAAAAATAGGGAGATGAGGTATGATTGTCAATGAGACAGATAAACAGTACTTAGTATACAAAAAGGGAGATGTGGTATGATTGTCAATGAGACAGATACACAGTACCTAGCATACAAATTAGAAAATATGATATGATTGTCAATCAGACGGATTAACAGTACTTTAATAGTTATCCCACGATGACGCGGTGTGTCAGTGTAAGATCACCCCGATGGCCGGACACTGACACATTAAGTCTGAGTGGGATAACTATTTTACATCCCAGCTATTTTTGATTAGACGAAAAACCATTTACAATTCATAAAATCTAGTTTTGAACGCCACACAACTATTATAATATATTTTATACATTACTATATGATTTATACCCTTTTTGACCCCCGAACACTATGAAAACTATGGCAGATGGCAGTTAGGTCCGCTGCTGTATGCCCTGAGGTAATCGGTGCCCTCAGGTAATCGTGGCAATAGTGTACATATGCGTAGTAATAACATGATCTAAAAATAGAATAAACTAAAAATACATCATTGTACTTTCTATTTCGACTGACAGTATAATGGTATATGTGCGAAAAATAGGAGAAAACAGGAACACATACAATTTTTTACAATAAGTTACGAAAAATAATTCAGGAAAAAAATCCAAATATTTGGTTTATTTGTGATCATTGCAACGTGAACAGATATTTATTTAGAGTGAAACGTAAATGACTTAAAATAATTAAATAGAAAACACTTTTTGAATCATTATGGCGATTTAAACTTTTATAATAATAGTTGTCAAAAACTGGTTTCATAGAGATTTATGTAAATAAATGTATATACAATTCTTTAAACTAACTATTAAAGAATAAAAGTTATCCACACATGCCTAAGGCAGCAAACATTTGATTTTCGGAAGGGGGGGGGGGGGGGGTGGGGGGCTATGGATTTTTTTTCCTTCGGCGAAAGACAATATTTTTTGGAGACAGGTCGAAAACATTTCTTTTCTTTCATTTCAATTTTAGCATTACATATAGTGGCAGAACATAAACAATTAAAAAAAACACTTAAAACAACCAACCACCTAAATGAAATGAATTGCTGCTTAAGTTTCGTGAATGTCCTGTTGAAACTTTGACTATCATTGTGTTTGGTAATATATGACACTTACATGTGGACAGATTACGCATATATTGATTTTGGTTACTTCTTTTAAAGTAACATAAGTAGAAAATGATAACATTTAATAGATAGGTTATTAAAATCAGTCCATCTTTTTCGACTGCATGAGGGGCAATGGCGGATCCATTCATTTTTTTTTTAAATGGGGGAATCCCCAATCCAGGACACAAGGAGGGGGTTCCAACTATATGTTCCCATTCAAATGCATTGATCTCCAAAACAAAGGGTTCCTATCCCCCAGAACACCCCTGGACCCACCACTGAGCTGTTACAAAAAATATCGCTATAAACTGTCACGGCATTATTTGAATTTAAGTGTACTGCATGCATCTTGCACTGTAAGATTAGCATTAACACAAAATTGTTAAATAATTACCACTTTCGTTGTTTTTTTCTTATCTTTATTTGAAATGTATTTTATTTAAAGCTTCTTTGTGTACCATTCTTTGTTTATTTGAAAGGGGTAGTAGATATATATATATATATACAATTAAAATAGAAGAACCTAGATAACGATATGTATGCGTTCAATAATGATACATATAAAAAAGAAGCTGTGGTATAAATCCCAATGAGACAACATGTCCACAAAAGGACACAGAAATTAACAACTGTAGGTCACCGTACGGCCTTCAACAATGAGCAAAGTCCATATCGCATTGTCATCTATAAAAGGTTCAGAAATAACAATGAAATCCAATTCAAACGAGAAAACTAACGGCCTTAATTATATAAAACAAATGAACAAAAACAAATATGTAGCACATACTAGTAAACAAACGACAACCACTAAATTACAGGCTCCTGACTTGGGGCAGGCACATACGTTTTTTTTTCTTATAAAAGTTGTACAAACAATCGATATGTGAAAAGTATTCAATCAATTATATCAAAGTATAAATAATCATAAATCTTTATCATTTAAGTAAAGCATACATTTATAGATCCGTATTTTACTCGATTGGCTTTAAAATAGTTAATAATATATAACACTAACATATGGACAGATTACGCATATATTGATTTTGGTTACTTCTTTTAAAGTAACATAAGTAGAAAATGATAACATTTAATAGATAGGTTATTGAAAATTAGTCCATCTTGTCCGACTGCATGAGGGGCAGTGGCGGATCCATCCATTTCAAAAAGGGGGGTTCCCAATCCAGGACACAAGGAGGGGGTTCCAACTATATGTTTCCATTCAAATGCATTGATCTCCAAAAAAGGGTTCCTATACCCAGAACACCCCTGTACCCGCCACTGTCCATTGTTCAACTACTAAATTGTCTGTTTTACTTACTAGTACACTTAGCTTGGTACAATAAAAAACCTGATAATAAATTGTTCAAATAAGGCCTTTGAAAATAGTGGAATTAATTACTTTTGGAGTGTCAAAAACTCGTTGGTAGTACTTGATAAATTGCATGCATATATTGGTGATTTTAAATCTGTTCAAAGTTTTGATTTTTCTACCCTATATACCACTTTGCCTCATATTCTTATTAAGAAAGAATTCACATCCCTAATTAACTGGGCATTTAAAAAGTCGGAATGCGAGTACATATGTTCAAACTCTTTACGATCATTTTTTAGTACCAATAAACAAAAGAACTATGTCAATTGGACATGCTTTGATACTATTTATGCGCTTAAATTTTTATTTGATAACATTTTTGTTCGCTTTAGAGATTCCGTATATCGTCAAGTTATTGGAATTCCAATGGGGACTAACTGTGAACCAATTATTACGGACCTGTTTTTGTATTGTTATGAGTTACAATTTATGACTTAAATTAGCTAAGACCCATCAAAACAATATTTGATACAAAAATTTAACAATACTTTTAGATATTTGGATGATGTATTGGCTCTCAATAATAACGACTTCCGTATGTATACTAAAGAAATTTATCCTGTAGAACTTACTTTAATTAAAGCTAATGATAACAATGACCACTGCCCTTTCCTCGATCTTGATATTTATATCATAAACGGGAAGATTAATACAAAAATTGTTGATAAGAGAGATGTTTTTTTCATTTCCTATTGTTAATTATCCATTTGTAGATGGTGCCGTTCCCTTGTCATCATCTTATGGTCTTTTTATATCTCAACTTGTACGATTCTCTCGTGTATGTAACAACGTATTAGATTTTAGCGAGAGAAATTTATGTATTACTAAAAACTTATTACACCAGGGTTTTCGATATCACAAACTGGTCAAAACATTTACTAAATTTTATCATCGGTATAAGGAAATAATTCGTAAATATAACTCAACATGCAGACATTTATACGTTCAGGTATTTCACATGCAATTTTTTATGGAAGTATTCTATATGAAGAACAAAAATGTCAGTATTCTCCTCAGAAACTAACAAAACCTTTAAATAGACTGATTAAAAAGGGATATAGTTACGAAACTGTTGTCAGGTCATTAAAGATTGCATATTTTGGCTTTAATATTGATTCACTGATAGAATCTTCGAATCGGAACTAAACACATCTATTTCTAAAAAACAGTTGTTGGCATGACACGGGTTATGTTCTTCTCATATATTTTATGATAGTATGATACTAAACCCCTAACGGGAGGGATTGTGCCTGATATTCATATGATGAACACATAATCTTTCAATCAGTTTAATTGAGGTCTGGAGCTGGCATGTAAGTTAACTGCTAGTAGTCTGTTGTTATTTATGTACTTTTGTCATTTTATTTATTTTCTTTTGTTACATCTTTTGACATCGGACTCGGACTTCTCTTGAACTGAATTATAATGTGCGTATTGTTATGCTTTTACTTTTCTACACTGGCTAGATGTATAGGAGGAGGGTTGAGATCTCATAAACATGTTTAACCCCGCCGCAATTTTGCGCATGTCCCAAGTCAGGAGCCTCTGGCCTTTGTTAGGCTTGTATGATTTTAAATTTTAGTTTCTTGTGTATAATTCGGAGTTAAGTATGACGTCCATTATCACTGAACTATTATGCATATTTTTAGGGGCCAGCCGAAGGACACCCACAACTGCGGGAATTCTCGCTACATTGGAGACCCTTTGGTTGCCTTCGGCTGTTGTCTGCTCTATGGTCGGGTGGTTGTCGCTTTGACATATTCACCATTTCCTTTCTCAATTTTAAAAACTATGTTTCTGATCTAATTTTGTATTCTATAAACGGCATCTATATATTTACACTACAAATCTACAACTCTCAGTCTATGGCTACACGTGCTGATCTTATCTATATTCATGCATAATATTCATTAGCTGTGTATGAGTATCAAAATTGTATCATACGCGATGATGACCAGCCAGTACACACTGTAAGGATTTTATTCACCAGTATTAAAAAAGAAAACATTGCAGTACGAACAGTAATCTATTTTTTTTTCATTTGACATTACTTTGAAAGTAACGTAGTTACAAGCACGGGTTATATAGTATATAACTGCTTTTTGAAAATGTTAATTGTCTTAATCAATCTTATTTGAGAGATGTTGGATATTTTCAAGGAAAAACCTCACTTCTCCAGTGGACTTTTGTACATGTTCTGATAACCTTAGGTCATCTCTAAATTACTGTGTATTTCCTGTATCTCAGATCATATCTATGATTGCTCACATGGTGAGGTTACCTCAGGTCACCTCTGTATGATTGAACATTGTGAGTTACCTAATATTACCTCTGTATTGCTGTACATGGTGAGGTTACTCTGTATTACTGCACATACTCGTATTACCACACTTTGTATAAACTTTACAAAACACTATTTTTTTAGTTTTCCTCAGGGCACTTCTGCATTTCTATACATGGCCAAGTGCACATGTTAACTTATGTCATTTCTTAACTACTGTATATAAATATGTAACCTCAGAATACCTCTGTATGTTAGAATATGGTGAGGTTACCTAAGGTCACAACTTCATGGTCATTGTACCAGCTGCATGTTACCACAGATAAACTTTGCAAAACGGTAATTTTCTACAAACCTCAGGTTACCACAATTGAATGTTCATAACTCCCTTCGTCAGCTTAGTCAGTACAGATTACATCTATGTTCTTTTTTTTTTCACGGACAGGCTACCTCAGGTCATCTGTAAATTACTGTACATGACCAGGTTACCTCAGGTCATCTGTAAATTATTGTACATGACAAGGTTACCTCAGGTCATATGTAAATTACTATACATGACCAGGTTACCTCAGGGAACCATTGTACTACTGTGCATGGTAAGGTTACCTCAGGGAACCATGGTACTACTGTGCATGATCGGGTTACTTCAAGGAACCATTGTTCTACTGTGCATGGTCTGGTTACCTCAGGGATCCATTGTACTACTGTGCATGGTCATGTTACCGAGGGAACCATTGCACTACTGTGCATGGTCAGGTTACCTCAGGGAACCACTGGACTACTGTGTATGGTCAGGTTACCTCAGGGAACCATTGTACTACTGTGCATTGTCATGTTACCTCAGGGAACCTTTGTACTACTGTGCATGGTCAGGTTTCCCCAGGGAACCATTGTACTATTGACATGGTCAGGTTACTTCAGGGAACCATTGTACTACTGTGCATTGCCAGGTTACTTCAGGGAACCATTGTACTTCTGTGCATTGTCATGTCTCCTCAGGGAACCACTCTACTACTGTGCATGGTCAGGTTACCTCAGGGAACCATTCTACTACTGTGCATGGTAAGGTACCTCAGGGAATCATTGTACTACTCTGCATTGTCAGGTTTCCTCAGGAAACCATTGTTCTACTGTGCATGGTTATTTCACATCAGGGAACTATTGTACTACTGTGCATTGTCATGTAACCTCAGGGAACCATTGTACTACTGTGCATGGTTAGGTTACCTCAGGAAACCATTGTAATACTATGCATTGTCAGGTTACTCAGGGAACCACTGTTCAACTATGCATTGTCAGGTTACTCAGGGAACCACTGTTCAACTATGCATGGTCAGGTTACCTCAGGAATAAATTGTACTACTGTGAATTGCTAGGTTACCTCAGGGAACCATTGTACTACTGTGCATGGTAAGTTTATCTCAGGGAACCATTGTACTACTGTGCATGGTCAGGTTACCTCAGGGAACCATTTTACTACTGTGTATGGTCAGGTTACCTCAGGGAACCATTGTACTTCTATGTATGGCCATGTTACCTTAGGAAATCATTGTACTACTGTGCATGGTCATGTTACTACAAGAAACCACTGTACTACTGTGCATGATCATGTTACCTCAAGGAAACACTGTACAACTGGGCATGGTAAGAAAACCTCAGGAAAGCGTTGTACTACGGTGTAGGGAACCTTTGTACTATTGTGCATGGTCAAGTCTCCTCAGGGAATCATTGTTCTACTGTGCATGGTCATGGTCCCTCAGGGAATCATTGTACTGCTGTGTATTTTAAGGTTACCTCAGGGAACTATTGAACTACTGTGCATGAACAGGTTACCCCAGGGAACCATTGTACTACTGTGCATGGTCAGGTTATCTCAGGGAACCATTGTACTACTGTGCATGGTCATGTTACCTCAGGGAACCACTGTACAACTGGGCATGGTCAGGTAACCCCAGGGAACCGTTATACTAATATGCAGGGAACCATTGTACTGTGTATGGTCAGGTTACTTCAGGGAATAATTGTACTACTGTGCATGGTAAGTAATTAGGGAATCATTGCACTACTGTGCATGGTCGGGTTACTTCAGAGAACCATTGCACTACTGTGCATGATCAGGTTACTTCAGGGAACAATTGAACTAATGCACATGGTCATGTTACCTCAGAGAACCAGTTTACTACGGTCCATGGTCAGTTTATCTCAGGGAGCCATTGTACTACTGTGCATGGTTAGGTTACCGATGGAACCATTGTGCTTCTGTGCATGGTCAGGTTACCATAGATGTGTATTGTTTATATGATATTTAGGAAAGGCGACTTAAGTTAACTTGATATGAATGGATAATACTTGTTACTATTTTATGGGTTACCTGAGGTAACCCTGTCATGACAGAATACTTAGTAGATACTTTATTAGTATATGTATTTATGGGCTTATAAACCAACTTCTTCATTTTCAATGTAGGAATTCATTAAAGTTATATTGTTTATGTGATGTATATGTAAAGGTGATATGATTTTACTTGAGTTAAATAGGTTTTTTTTGTTGTTATTGTATTGGTTACCTCAGGTAACCCTGCTATGAAAGAATTCTTAGTAGATACTTTGCTAGTGTATACATTTGTATTGTAATTCCACAATTTTTTAATTTGAAATGTAGGACTTCATAGATTTGTATTGTTTATGTGATGCATATATATTTAAAGGTGACCTCAGTTAACTTGAGTTAGATGGGTTATCTTTGTTGTTATTGTTATGGTTACCTAAGGTAACCCTGTAATGAATGAATCCTTCGTAGACACTTTGCTAGTGTTTACATTAATTGTAATAAACAAACTTCTTTATTTTAAATGTAGGACTTCATGAAAGTTATATTGTTTATGTGATGCACATGTAAAGGTGCCCTCAGTTAACTTCAGTTAGGTGGGTTATATTTGTAATTATGTCTGGGGTTACCTCAGGTACCCATGTTATGAAGAATGCTTTTGAGATAGTTTGCTAGTGTAAACATTTATGTTGTAATCGGACAATTTCTTTATTTTAAATGTAGGACTTCATAGATGTGTATTGTTTATGTGATATTTCTGAAAGGCGACTTAAGTTAACTTGATGTGAATGGATAATACTTGTTTCGATTTCATGGGTTATCTAAGGTAACCCTGTCATGACAGAATAATTAGTAGATACTTTGCTAGTATATCGATTTATGGTGTAATAAATCATCTTCTTTATTTTTAATTTAGGAATTCATTAAAGTTATATTGTTTATATCATGTATATGTAAAGGTGATCTAAATTAATTTGAGTTAAATAGTTTGTTTTTGTTTGTTTTTGTATTGGTTACCTCAGGTAACCCTGCTATGAAAGAATTCTTAGTATATACTTTGTAAGTGTATACATTTATATTCTAATTACACAATTTCTTAATTTAAAAATGTAGGACTTCATAGATTTGTATTGTATATGTGATACATATATTTTTTAAAGGTGATACCTGAGTTAACTTGAGTTATATGGGTTGTATTTGTTGTTATTATTGGGTTACCTGAGGTAACCCTGTAATGAATGAATTATCTGTAGATACTTTGCTATTGTTTACATTAATTGTAATAAACAAACTTCTTTACTTCAAATGTTGGACTTCATGAAATTTGTATTGTTATGTGATGCACATGTTAGGGTGACCTCGATTAACCTCAGTTAGGTGGGTTATATTTGTAATTATGTCTGGGGTTACCTCAGATACCCATGTTAAGAAGAATGCTTTTGAGATAGTTTGCTAGTGTAAACATTTATGTTGTAATCGGACAATTTCTTTATTTTAAATGTAGGACTTCAAAGATGTGTATTGTTTATGTGATATTTCTGAAAGGCGACTTAAGTTAACTTGATATGAATGAATAATATGTTTCTATTTCATGGGTTACCTGAAGTAACCCTGTCATGACCGAATATTAAGTAGATACTTTGCTAGTATATCCATTTATGGTGTAAAAAAAACAACTTCTTTTTTTTAAATGTAGGAATTCATTAAAGTTATATTGTTTATGTGATGTATATGTAAAGGTGATTTGAATTAACTTGAGTTAAATAGGTTGTATTGTTGTTATTGTATTGGTTACCTGAGGTAACCCTGCTATGAAAGAATTCTTAGTAGATACTTTGCTAGAGTATACCTTTGTATTGTCACTCCACAATTGTTTAATTTGAAATGTAGGACTTCATAGATTTGTATCGTTTATGTGATGTATATATATATATTAAAAGATGACCTCAGTGAACTTGAGTTAGATGGGTTGTCTTTGTTGTTATTGTTATGGTTACCCGAGGTAACCCTGTAATGAATGAATCCTTCGTGAAACTTTGCTAGTGTTTACATTAATTGTAATAAACAGACTTCTTTATTTTAAATGTAGGACTTCATGAAAGTTGTATTGTTTATGTGATGCACATGTAAAGGTGACCTCAGTTTACTTCAGTTAAGTGGGTTATATTTGTAATTATGTCTGGGATTACCTGAGGTACTCATGTTATGAAGAATACTTTTGAGATAGTTTGCTAGTGTAAACATTTATGTTGTAATCGGACAATTTCTTTATTTTAAATGTAGGACTGCATAGATGTGTATTGTTTATGTGATATTTCTGAAAGGCGACTTAAGTTAACTTGATATGAATGGATAATACTTGTTTCTATTTCATGGGTTACCTGAGGTAACCTGTCATGACAGAATATGTAATAGATACTTTGCTAGTATATCCATGTATGGTGTAATAAATCAACTTCTTCATTTTTAATGTAGAAATTCATTAAAGTTATATTGTTTATGTGATGTATATGTAAAGGTGATCTAAATTAACTTGAGTTATATAGGTTGTTTTTGTTGTTTTTGTATTGGTTACCTCAGGTAACCCTGCTATGAAAGAATTCTTAGTATATACTTTGTAAGTATATACATTTATATTTTAATTACAAAATTTCTTAATTCAAAAATGTAGGACTTCATAGATTTGTATGGTTTATGTGATGCATATATATTTAAAGGTGATACCTGAGTTTACTTGAGTTATATGGGTTGTATTTGTTGTTATTGTTATGGTTACCTGAGGTAACCCTGTAATGAATGAATTCTTTGTAGATACTTTGCTATTGTTTACATTAATTGTAATACACAAACTTCTTTATTTCAAATGTAGGACTTCATGAAAGTTGTATTGTTTATGTGATGTATATATATAAAGGTGACCCCAGTTAACTTGAGTTAGATGGGTTATCTTTGCTATTATTGTTATGGTTACCTGAGGTAACCCTGTAATGAATGAATCCTTCGTAGACACTTTGCTAGTGTTTACATTAATTGTTATAAACAAACTTCTTTATTTTGAATGTAGGACTTCATGAAAGTTGTATTGTTTATGTGATGCACATGATGTGAAGGTGACCTCAGTTAACTTCAGTTATGTGGGTTATACTTGGAATTATGTCTGGGGTTACCTCAGGTACCCATGTTATAAAGAATGCTTTTTAGATAGTTTGCTAGTGTAAACATTTATGTTGTAATCAAACAATTTCTTTATTTTAAATGAAGGACTTCATAGATGGGTATTGTTTATGTGATATATTGGAAAGGCGACTTAAGTTAACTTGATATGAATGGATAATACTTGTTTCTATTTCATGAGTTACCTGAGGTAACCTGTCATGACAGAATATTTAGTAGATACTTTGCTAGTATATGCATTAATAAACCAACCTCTTAATTTTTAATGTAGGAATTCTTTGAAGTTATATTGTTTATGTGATGTATATGTAAAGGTGATCTGAATTAACTTGAGTTAAATAGGTTGTATTTGCTGTTATTGTTTTGGTTACCTCAGGTAACCCAGCTATGAAAGAATTCTTAGTTGATACTTTGCTAGTGTATACATTCATATTGTTATTCCACAATTTTTTAATTTGAAATGTAGGACTTCATAGATTTGTATTGTTTATGTGATGTATATATATTTAAAGGTAACCTGAGTGAACTTGAGTTAGATGGGTTATCTTTGTTGTGATTGTTTTGGTTATCTGAGGTAACCCTGTCACGTAAAAATACGTCGTAGATAGTTTTCCAGAGTAACTTCTAATAAACCATTTACTTTATCATTTTGGACTTCATAGATAAGTATTGTTTATATGATATTCAGGAAAGGCGACTTTAGTTAACTTAATTTGAATGGATTATATTTGTTGTTATTTTTGAAATAACATGAGGTATCTCTGTTATGAAAGAATACTTCGTAGATAATTTGTTGGTATATGCATTTATGCTGTAATGACACAATTTCTTAATCTAAAATGTAGGACTTCATAGATTTGTATTGTGTATGCGAGGTCTATATAAATGTAACCTGAGTTAACTTGAGTTGAATGAGTTGTATTTATTGTAATTATTGGGGTTACCTCATGTAACCCTGTCGTGAATGAATACTTCGTAATACTTTGGTAGTGTTTACATTTATTGTAATAAACAAACTTCTTTATTTCAAATGTAGAACTTCATGAAAGTTGTATTGTTTATTTGATTTACATGTAAAGGTGATCTTAGTTTACTACAGTTAAGTTAAGTGGGTTATAATTGTAATTATATCTGGGGTTACCTCAGGTACCCATGTTATAAAGAATCTTATTAGATGGTTTGCTAGCGAAAACATTTATGTTGTAATCAAACAATTTCTTTATTTTACATGTACGCCTCATAGATGTGTATTGTTCATGAGATATATCGGAAAAGCGACTTTAGTTAACTTGATATCAATGGATAATACTTGTTGCTATTTTATGGGTTACCTGAGGTAACCCTGTCATAATAAAATACTTAGTAGATACTTTGCTAGTATATGCATTTATGCTGTAATAAACCACTTTCTTCTTTTGTTATGTAGGAATTCATTGAAATTATATTGTTTATGTGATGTATATGTAAAGGTGATCTGAATTAACTGAGTTAAATAGGTTGTATTTGCTGTTATTGTTTGGGTTAACGCAGGTTACCCTGTTATGAAAGAATTTTTAGTACATACTTTGCTAGTGTATACATTTATATTTTAATTACACAATTTCTTAATTTTATAATAGAATGTAGGACTTCATAGATTTGTATTGTTTATGTGATGTATATATAAAGTTACCTCAGTTGACTTGAGTTTAATGGTTGTATTTGTTGTTATAATTGGGGTTACCTCAGGTAACCCTGTCATGAATGAATACTTCAGATCATTAATTGAACTTTTATAAAAAAAAAAAAAAAAAAGTTTATAATTTTACCAGCCATCCCCACCCTACGCGTACAGATGGGTGCACTCCTAACCTGTACAGCAAGTTAACTTGATAACCAGTCATTTGGACTGGTCAAAGTTAACCTGTGACCGAATATAGGACTGCTCTGACCAGTCCTAGGACCAAAATCTAGTTAACTTGAAAAGCGGACTTGGTCCTAGGACTGTTTTTATGTCTGCCAAAAAGTTAACTTGGAAACAGGTCCGCTATTGATATAAGTTAACTTCGAACCAGTCCTGTCATAAGTTAACATAAGTTAACTTCGGAACCAGTCCTGTCATAAAGTTAACATAAGTTAACTTGGAAACCGGTCCTGCCACAAAGTTAACTTCTGCTTGGACAAATCCGATCAAAACCAGACCTGTTCCCAAGTTAACTTTTGACTGGTCTGCTCAACACTAAGTTAACTTGTAACCAGGACTGCTCTTCGTTGATTTAAAAAAAAAATAATATCTTTGTTTCGTAGTATAAACATCGAAAATAAAGTAATTTGAAAATTAATACTTCCGTTTTATGAACAGGATTAAATACAAATATTTGAAAATAAGTACGCACAGAACGTAACACAAATTTATCTGTGATCTGACAATCTATCTATTATAAAAACGATCTTGGTTACAATGATAACAGGCACTGAATATACATATATTCCGAGATCAAATTCAATCATATTATGTATATGTTTGAAAAGAAGTATATTTGATGTTAGGTGTATACGTCCTTGTTAGTTATACCTTTAACTATGCAGGGTGCCAGCATGTCCTCTTTTTACTCAAAAATACTGATACGTAACAAAATTTCAGTAGTTTTGATGCCTCCAGTTGACTTGTACAACAAAATTATTTGACCGCATCCACCAAAACTGACCATATTTGCACTTTAATTTGTAAATATATATATCTGCATAGTAAATCAGCCATATTTTTTAATGTCAGGATTTAATGTATAATACAATCATGACAATGGACAGCAAAATTGCTATATAATAACAAAAAATTTTGTTCGCATAAATTTAGGATACCAGCATGTCCTCATGTTATTCAAAATATTGATACAGTAACCAAATTTCAGTAGTTTTGATACTCCAGCTGACTTGTACAACAAAATTATTTGACCGCATTCACAAAACTGACCATATGTGAACTTTAAATTGTAAATCTATATACCAGCATAGTAAATCAGCCTTATTTTTAATGTTGGGATTCAATGTATAATACAATCATGACAATGGACAGCAATATTGCAATTAATAACAACAAATTTTTGTTCGCCTAAATTAAGGGTGCCAGCAAGTACTCTTTGACTTAAAATACTGATACGTTACAAAATTTTAGTAGTTTTGATGCCTCCAGTTGACTTGTACAACAAAATTTTTTGACCGCATCCACCAAAACTGACCATATATGCACGTTAATTTGTAAATCTATATACCAGCATAGTTAATCAGCCATATTTTTTATGCCAGAATCAATGTATAATTACAATCATGACAATGGACAGCAAAGTTGCAATATAATAACAACAAATTTTTGTTTGCATAATTTAGGATACCAGCATGTCCTCATTTTATTCAAAATATTGATACGTAACAAAATTTCAGTAGTTTTGATACCTCCAGCTGACTTGTACAGCAAAATTGTTTGACCGCATTCACCAAAACTGACCATATGTGCACTTTAATTTGTAAATCTATATACCCGCATAGTAAATTAGCCATATTTTTTATGTCAGGATTCAATGTATAATACAATCATGACAATGGACAGCAAAATTGCAATATAATAACAAAAAATTTTGGTTCGCATTAATTTAGGATACCAGCATGTTCTCATTTTATTCAAAATATTGATACGTAACAAAATTGCAGTAGTTTTGATACCTCCAGCTGACTTGTACAACAAAATTATTTGACCCATTACCAAAACTGACCATATGTGAGCTTTGAATTGTAAATCTATATACCAGCATAGTAAATCAGCCTTATTTTAATGTCAGGATTCAATGTATTATACAATCATGACAATGGACAGCAATATTGCAATATAATAACAACGAATTTTTGTTCACCTAAATTAAAGGTGCCAGCATGTCCTCTTTTTACCTAAAATACTGATACGTTACAAAATTTCAGTAGTTTTGATGCCTCCAGTTGACTTGTACAACAAAATTATTTGACCGCATCCACCAAAACTGACCATATATGCACTTTAATTTTGTAAATCTATATACCTGCATAGTAAATCAGCCATATTTTTTATGTCAGGATTCAATGTATAATACAATCATGACAATGGACAGCAATATTGCAATATAATAACAACGAAATTTTTGTTTCGCATAAATTTAGGATACCAGCATGTCCTCATTTTATTCAAAATATTGATACGTAACAAAATTTCAGTAGTTTTGATACCTCCAGTTGACTTGTACAACAAAATTATTTGACCGCATCCACAAAACTGACCATATGTGCACTTTAATTTGTAAATCTATATACCCGCATAGTTAATCAGCCATATTTTTTATGCCAGAATCAATGTATAATACAATCATGACAATGGACAGCAATATTGCAATATAATAACAACAAATTTTGGTTTGCATAAGATTTTTTTAGGATACCAGCATGTCCTCATTTTATTCAAAATATTGATACGTAACAAAATTTCAGTAGTTTTGATACCTCCAGCTGACTTGTACAACAAAATTGTTTGACCACATTACCAAAACTGACCATATGTGAGCTTTGAATTGTAAATCTATATACCAGCATAGTAAATCAGCCTTATTTTTAATGTCAGGATTCAATGTATTATACAATCATGACAATGGACAGCAATATTGCAATATAATAACAACAAATTTTTGTTCACCTAAATTAAGGGTGCCAGCATGTCCTCTTTTTACCTAAAATACTGATACGTTACAAAATTTCAGTAGTTTTGATGCCTCCAGTTGACTTGTACAACAAAATTATTTGACCGCATCCACCAAAACTGACCATATATGCACTTTAATTTGTAAATCTATATACCCGCATAGTAAATCAGCCATATTTTTTATGTCAGGATTCAATGTATAATACAATCATGACAATGGACAGCAATATTGCAATATAATAACAACGAATTTTGTTCGCATAAATTTAGGATACCAGCATGTCTCATTTTATTCAAAATATTGATACGTAACAAAATTTCAGTAGTTTTGATACCTCCAGCTGACTTGTACAACAAAATTATTTGACCGCATCCATCAAACTGACCATATGTGCACTTTAATTTGTAAATCTATATACCCGCATAGTTAAATCAGCCATATTTTTTATGCCAGAATCAATGTATAATACAATCATGACAATGGACAGCAATATTGCAATATAATAACAACAAATTTTGGTTTGCATAAATTTAGGATACCAGCATGTCCTCATTTTATTCAAAATATTGATACGTAACAAAATTTCAGTAGTTTTGATACCTCCAGCTGACTTGTACAACAAAATTGTTTGACCGCATCCACCAAAACTGACCATATGTGAACTTTAATTTGTAAATCTATATACCCAGCATAGTAAATCAGCCATTATTTTTTATGTCAGGATTTCAATGTATAATACAATCATGACAATGGACAGCAATATTGCAATATAATAACAACAAATTTTGGTTCGCATAAATTAAGGATACCAGCATGTCCTCATTTTATTCAAAATATTGATACGTAACAAAATTTCAGTAGTTTTGATACCTCCAGCTGACTTGTACAACAAAATTGTTTGATCGCATCCACCAAAACTGACCATATGTAACTTTAATTTGTAAATCTATATACCGCATAATAAATCAGCCATATTTTTTATGTCAGGATTCAATGTATAATACAATCATGACAATGGACAGCAAAATTGCAATATAATAACAAAAAATTTTAGTTCGCATAAATTTAGGATACCAGCATGTCCTCATTTTATTCAAAATATTGATCGTAACAAAATTTCAGTAGTTTTGATACCTCCAGCTGACTTGTACAACAAAATTATTTGACCACATTACCAAAACTGACCATATGTGAGCTTTGAATTGTAAATCTATATACCGCATAGTAAATCAGCCTTATTTTTAATGTCAGGATTCAATGTATTATACAATCATGACAATGACAGCAATATTGCAATATAATACCAACAAATTTTTGTTCACCTAAATTTAGGGTGCCAGCATGTCCTCTTTTTACCTAAAATATTGATACGTAACAAAATTTCAGTAGTTTTGATACCTCCAGCTGACTTGTACAACAAAATTGTTTGACTGCATCCACCAAAACTGACCATATGTGAACTTTAATTTGTAAATCTATATACCCGCATAATAAATCAGCCATATTTTTTATGTCAGGATTCAATGTATAATACAATCATGACAATGGACAGCAAAATTGCAATATAATAACAAAAATTTTGGTTCGCATTAATTTAGGATACCAGCATGTCCTCATTTTATTCAAAATATTGATCCGTAACAAAATTTCAGTAGTTTTGATACCTCCAGTTGACTTGTACAACATGTACAACAAAATTATTTGACCGCATTACCAAAACTGACCATATGTGAACTTTAAATTGTAAATCTATATACCCGCATAGTAAATCAGCCTTATTTTTAATGTCAGGATTCAATGTATAATACAATCATGACAATGGACAGCAATATTGCAATATAATAACAACAATTTTTTGTTCACATAAATTTAGAATTCCAGCATGTCCTCATTTTATTCAAAATATTGATACGTAACAAAATTTCAGTAGTTTTGATACCTCCTGCTGACTTGTACAACAAAATTATTTTACCGCATCCACCAAAACTGACCATATGTTCACTTTAATTTGAAAATCTATATACCCGTATAGTAAATCAGCCATATTTTTTATGTCAGGATTTAATGTATAATACAATCATGACAATGGTACATGCAGCGATATTGCATATATATAACAAAAACATTTTGGTTCGCATAAATTTAGGATACCAGCCTGTCCTCATTTTATTCAAAATATTGATATGTAACAAAATTTCAGTAGTTTTGATACTCCAGCTGACTGTACAACAAAATTATTTGACCGCATCCACCAAAAACTGACCATTATGTGCACTTTAATTTGAAAAATCTATATACCCGGACAGTAAATCAGTCATTTTTTTATGTCAGGATTTAATGTATAATACAATCATGAAAATGGACAGCAATATTGCAATATATAATAACAACAAATTTTTGTTCGCATAAATTTAGGAAACCAGCATGTCCTCATTTTATTCAAAATATTGATACGTAACAAAATTTCAGTAGTTTTGACACCTCCAGCTGACTTGTACAACAAAATTATTTGACCGCATTACCAAAACTGATCATATGTGCACTTTCATTTGTAAATCTATATACACCATGACGTACCCGCATAGTATTAATCAGCCATATTTTTTATGTCAGGAATCAATGTATAATATAATCATGACAATGGACAGCAATATTGCAATTTAATAACAACAAATTTTTGTTCGCATCAATTTAGGATACCAGCGTGTCCTCCTTTTATTCAAAATATTGATACGTAACAAAATTTCAGTAGTTTTAATACCTCATGCTGACTTGGAAAACAAAACTATTTGACCAAAACTGATCATATGTGCACTTTTATTTGCAAATCTATATACCCGCATACCATTGTACCGAGCGCCTTAATGGCTTCTCCTGGCGCTCCTGTTCACATTTTAGTAGGACTGTAAATGTACACGTAATCAATAATATTGGAAAACTATTAATGCAAAAAATATTCTGAATAAATTGAGAATGTCAGAATTTCATCTCTTTATTCATAATAACAGTCACATCATATTTAGGAGTTCATGATGGTGTACGTGTAAAACAAAACTATTATTCCACATCATCAAAGTACCAACACTGACATGTCTGAATTCCTTTGTACTATTTACAATGATTTAATAAAAAAAAGTATACGCGGTTCTCTTCTTGGTATCTTTATGTCGGTTGATTGATTTTGTTTATAGTTAACGTCAAGTGGCAACTATTTCATTAAAGTGCGCATTGAGTATAATTTTAGGACGTCCCATATAAATATCGGTAATGACAAATCTCTCGATAAATCTGACGAATTTGACGAGATTGTTGATAGTTTTACCACACCGTATGCTTACGGACACTGTACGTTTTCTGTTAGAATATTCTGCGGGAAATAGAATAGTAAATCCAATGCAAACAAGTTGAATATCAATGAAATATCCATGCAAGTATAAATTTATGCATAAAGTAAAATTTAGGAAGGGACAGGTAAACAACGGGGAATGAAGTAACGTAGACAATGTTGCCGATATCCCGTGATATAAGAATATTGTTCCGATGCGTTGGATAACCTTTCTATCCGCCTTCTAATAAAAAAAACCTCTGTGTGATCGTACAGCCATTTTTTATTTATATAAGAATACATGTATATCAAATAAAAGAGAGCACTTGTATAATATCTAGTAGAGTCTAGCGAGTAAATAATAAATGATATATGTGGAAAAACAATGCGAATGTTGTTTACATATTTTAATGAAAGCTCAAGTCTGATATGAAAACTCTTATAACGATAATCTGTCATAAGCAGACCTATCCTCAGGTCTGGTCAATAGCAGACTTGTCCACAGGTCTGGTCAAAAGCAGACCTGTCCTCAGGTCTGGTCAGGAGCAGACCTGTCCACAGGTCTGGTCTGAGGCAGACCTGTCCTCAGGACTGGTCAAAAGCAGACTTGTCCACAGGTCTGGTCTGGGGCAGACCTGTCCTCAGGACTGGTCAAAAGCAGACTTGTCCACAGGTCTGGTCTGGAGCAGACTTGTCGATAGGTCTGCAGCAGTCCTAAAAAAGCAGACCGTAGGTCTGGTCCACCAACGACGAAGTTAACTTGCTTGACTGCTTAAAAATTCTCAAGTTAACTTAGAAAGCAGTCAACAAGTTAACTCTAAGTTAACTTTTGTCAAGGTTAGGACCGCACCCATCTGTACATACGAAATGAATGATCGGTGAAAACAAATAATAAAATCATTTGGGAAGTTTGTTGACATCTTTGGTATTTGGTCACATTAAAATTTGGTATTAAGATCTATCTAAATAAGAACTATATTTTCGTGCGTATTTAATCAATGACGCATTACCACGATTACCTCAGGGCACCGATTACCTCAGGGCATACAGCAGCGGACCTAACTGCCACCTGCAAAACTATGAGCAAATATCAAACAATGTCAACTCGCCCCACTGGCAAATCGGCCCAACCTATATCGCCACTTTATGAAAAAAATCGCCCCACTCTTGTTTACCGACTTGCCCTACTTTTGAAAAAGTGTAAAATCAAACTGAACAATCACTGACAACTCACTTATTAACGAAAAAGGGTTTAAACCCCACTGAATAAAGGTCTGTCAACTCGCCCCACTTATAAAAATATCTTGCTTCCTTTAAATATGTTAAATTACTGGTAGTTCGTATCCAGTCGTCCTGGTGTAGTGGTTGTGTCGTGGCTTGATATGCTAAAGGTCTTGAGTTCGAATCCCAGCATATACACTGGATTTTTTCTACGTGAATTTTGATAGATAGTCTTTTCCGTATAATTGTATATTTAATATAAGTTTTATAGTGGATTTGACATTCCCGCCAAAATGTTACAAAACAAATGAAAGCATGCATAACAAAGATACTCAAACTGGGGTGATCTGGTAGGGGTTATCCGGCTCAGATCACCCCTGTTAGAACAAGGGAGCTGGTAATAGTATAGAAATAAGGAGATGTAGTTTGATTGTCAATGAGACAGATAAAAAGTACATAATATAGAAATAAGGAGATGTGGTTTGATTGTCAATGAGGCAGATGCACAGCACTTATTATAAAAATAAGGAGATGTGGTATGATTCACTGGGGTAAAGCTGATGACCGTAACTGCATTCACGGTCATCCCAAGATGTCGGATGAAAAATTAAGTCAGTTTCTGTATTGTCTGTTAAAGTGTTTCTATATCATTTTCTTTACAAATCATACATTGAAACGATGCAAATTTAGCAAAGAATCACTCTGAAATCACTAATTACTTCCGAGAAATGTGCATGAAACGGGAAATTCGATTTGAAAAAATCGCCAAGATGACCGTAAATCACAATCGAGATGACCGTAACAGAATCAGCGATTCATAACAAGGGTGACCGTAACTGCTTTTAAGATGACCGTAATTTGTAAATGATGACCGTAACTTTTAAAGGATGACCCTCAATTCTAAGAAATATCGTATTTATATATTATCTTTTTGTATCAAATGATTGCCAAAAGACATACAAATGAACAGGAAGGGAAAACATGCCACAAAAGCGCGATAAAGTGACACCTTACAAGCATAATAAAAAAAATGGGGTGCACAGCCTTCAACTGCTCGACAAAAGATTTTTTTTGTTTCTGGGATTCCTTTTAATGACATATAATAAATACACATTTTTAAAAATGCCAAAAAAATTGCATGTACACCCATTGATATTATATCGTCTTTCATTTTGTCGTGCAAATAAAATAACAGAAATATTTTGAAAATATCATTCGAATAAACTAGTGAAGGTGAGCTCCAGCAAAGTAGATCCTTAAAATAGTATTGTACGAAAAGCTGAAAAACTGATAAATTTATCCACACAGCACCATTACGATCGATCGTTATATGTCAGTTATATTTTAAAAGACAAATGTATCTACTAGCAAATGAGCATTAGTTAATGATCTTGTCTGCATTGATTCAACTTAAAAATATTGTCTGTTCGGATGTCAGATGGAATTTTTGAAAATTCTTAAGTATTTAAAAAAGTTCTAATTAAATATTTCGTGGAAGGGCAGACTAAACATTTTCAGTGGTTGAAGATTATAAACCCTAGTTATCACACACAAGAAAATCATATTTTTTCGAAGATATCCATTTTCATCATCCAAATTAAAAGACTGTCGTCAAGTACTTTTAGAAAAAATAGCTATTCGAACACACCTACTCTGTTTTGTGATTCATTAGATAGGTATTTCACTTGACCCATATATTTCATCTTTTCGTACTGTCATTTTTTGACGTTATAAAGTCAACCTGTAGCTTTGATATATAATAATGATAGAATCTGAAGCGAGATGCTATATAAAATACTCTTGCTTTGTACGTTCTAAAGACAAAATATACACCCCAAACATGCCCTAACATAAAAAGGTGCACTCGATTTTTCTCTTTTCGATACAATCGTTACCTGTTTTGGGGATTTTTTTCTTGATTCACATAATGGAAGGGCAGACACGAAAATTTCTGAACTAAAAGATTGATATGTTCTCCGTCCGTGATAACAAAAATCGGAGGTTATACATTTTCTACATCCAACTTTAGATACTATATATATAAAAAGAAGATGCGGTATTATTGCCAATGAGACAACTATTCAGAAAAGACCAAAATGACACAAACATTAACAACTATAGGTAACCGTAATGCCTTCAACAATGAGCAAGGCCCATGACGCATAGTCAGCTATAAAAGGCCCCGATTATGATAAGAACCATGTCGTCGACTTGATATCTTATTGTTTTGCATTACTATGTAATAGATACATTGAAAACTTATGCAAATGGTGTTTTTAAAATAAGAAAATTGTCGTTTTATTTGTTTCTATTAATTTTTTTAAATTTTGTTACTATATCAAACATTACAGTTAACATTTATCGCTTTCTCGATAAACACAGAGCTTCGATTCTTTTGTTCTATTTCAAAAGTGTTTCCGCCTGCATATATCAAGACAAATTAAGATTTTAATCTGCTTCCTCTGGAACCATACACATGGGCTCGATTACCAAATATTCGTATGTATTATTAATGTTTTTAATGCTCCATTTATTGGCATTATGTTTTTCTGGTCTGTGCGTACGTTCGTCCGTTCGTCTGTTTGTTTGTCCGTTTGTCCAGCTTCAAGTTAAATAAAATTAAAACTTAGTACACATTTTCCCTATGGTATGATCTTTTTAATTCTAAAGCCAAATTACAGTTTTATCCCATTTTCATAGTCCTGGCACTAAACATAGAAAATGATAGTGTAGATGAGGCATCTGTGTACTAGGGACACATTCATGTTTCTTCAAATTTTCGTCATATCGCTGTCAATTTGTGTTAAATTTTAACGTCGATATCAATAAATATTTCATTGTTTACGAGAAATATACAATTTACTATCATAGTTATAAATCCTAAATATGGCCAATTATATTATAGTTCAAAACAAGAGGCTGTCACAACGACAGCAAACCGGATTTATTAATATTTATTTGTGTCCTGCCAATATCACAAGAACCATTACTGATGAATGGTGAAAGTGAAAATCGTCAATATCAAATTTGACCTCCATTTTGTCATCAGTATCAACATCTTAAAATTCGAAAAGCTTAGATTGAATGATTCATGAGTAAATGCAACAACGTGAATGGAAACGCCATTTCACAATCTTTCAAGAACCATAACTCCTGAACATTAAAAGTCAAAATCGTCATTATTGAACTTGACTTCTAATTTGCCATCAGTAACAACATATAAAAATTTCAAAAGCTTTGGTTGAATGGTTCATGCGTAAATGCACGGACACGACTGGAAACACCATTTATCAATCTTTCAAGAACCATAACTCCTGAACGGTAAAAGTAAAAATCGTCATTATTGAACTTGACCTCTAATTTGCCATCAGTAACAACATATAAAAATTTCAAAAGCTTTGGTTGAATGGTTCATGCGTAAATGCACGGACACGACTGGAAACTCCATTTTTCAATCTTTCAAGAACCATAACTCCTGAACGGTAAAAGTCAAAATCGCCATTATTAAACTTGACCTTCATTTAGTTGTTAGTAACAATATATTAAATTTTAAAAGCTTTGGTTGAACGGTTCATGAGTTAATGCACGGACAACATTTGATTGCCGCCCGCCAGCCCGCCCGCCGTACATCCCCAAATCAATAACCGACATTTTTGTCACAAAAATCCGGTTAAAAAGAAATTGATGAAACATATTTATATCCGCTAACCGAGCCCTTATTGAGATCGACAAACTCAACAAAAAAAAGCTTTGAATACAATACGGATATTTCTTAGAATTGATGGTCATCCTATAAAAGTTACGGTCGTCCTATATAAATTACGGTCATCCTTTACAAGTTACGGTCATTTTTTTACCAATCACGGTCATCCTTGTTTTATGTTACGGTCATCTTGAAAATATTTTGATTATGATTTACGGTCATCTGAACGATTTTTTCAAATCGAATTTCCCGTTTCATGCACATTTCTCGGAAGTAATTAGTGATTTTCGAGTGATTCTTTTATAAATTTACATCGTTTCAATGTATGATTTGTAAAGAAAATGATATAGAAACACTTTAACAGACAATACAGAAACTGACCTAAATTTTCATCCGACATCTTGGGATGACCGTGAATGCAGTTACGGTCATCAGCTTTACCCCAGCGATGATTGCCAATGAGATAGATTAACAGTAATAATTATGAAAATAATGATTTGTGGTATGATTGCCAATGAGACAAATATCCATCAGAGTTCAAATGAAATGACTGTAAGCAATTATAGGCAACCTTACGGCCTTCAAAATCGAGACAAACCTATACCGTATAGTCGTCTATTAAAGGCTTAGACATACAAAAATATGAAACAATTCAAACGAGCATAGTAACAGCCTAGTTTATAGCAAACCATTTACGAAAAACAAATTAAAAAAACATGAACCAACGACAACCACTGAACTACAGGCTCCTGAATTGAGATAGGCACACACAGAATGTGGCGGAGTTTTACATGTTTGTGAGCGCTCAGCCCTCCCCTTATCTGATATATACAAATAACAGTACTAATTTTGGACTTGGAACTTTTCAAAATAACGATTTTTTTACTTTATTAATGAGTTATAGTTAAAATCCTAAACAGAACTAATTTAAAACTCTGTCACATTCTCTTTACGTTAAACATTTTCGAACAATTGTTTGAGGGTGGGGGTGGGGGGGGGGGGGGGTGTCGTAGGATGTCTATTGCAGAGAAAAATCTTAGTTCCTTTCCAACATATGATGTTTTCCATTGGCCGCCACGTGCATTTCCCGTCCTTCCTTCATGTCGTCCAAGCTTGCAGAACCTACCTATTATATTAATTGTTAATATTTTCTGGTCCTGAATATATATACATTTAAATATTTATTGCGTTGCTTATTTTAACTGTATCACACTTACACATTTGGCCGTTGTTGTTTATCTTAAATAAAGGCAACAGTAGTATACCGCTGTTCAAACTCATAAATCCATGGACAAAAAAACAAAATCGGGGTAACAAACTAAAACTGAGGGAAACGCATTAAATATAAGAGGAGAACAACGACACAACACTACAATGTAACACACACAGAAACGGACCAAGCATCAGACAAAATCCCACGAGAAAAACAAATATAACATCAAAACCAAATACATGAATTTGGGATAGACAAGTACTGTGACACGTCTTATCGCAATGTGAATTTACACTCAAAATTAAGAGAAAACATAAAAGATTTATTGCGTTGCGTACTTTAACTATATCCCACACTTACACATCTAGCCGTTGTTACTTATCTTTAAAGATTTATCGCATTGCTTAGTCTAACTCAATCAAACACTTACATATCTTGCCGTTGTTACTTGCATGTATCTTAAAAGATTTATTGCGTTGCTTACTTTAATTAATCCAACACTTACACATCTGGCCCTCGTTATGTATCTTTAAAGGTTTATTGCGTTGCTTATTTTAACTGTATCACACACTTACACATTTGGCCGTTGTTATTTACCTTAAAAGATTGATTGCGATGCTTACTTTAACTGAATCCCACACTTACACATCTGGCCGTTGTTACCTATCTTTTAAGATTTATTGCATTGTTTAGTATAACTGAATCAAACACTTACATATCTGACCGTTGTTATTTATCTTTAAAGATTTATTGCATTGGCATTGCTTACTTTAATTGAATCTCACACTTACACATCTGGTCATTGTTACTTATCTTTAAAGATTTATTGCATTGGCATTGCTTACTTTAATTAAATCTCACACTGACACATCTGGATGTTTTTATGTATCTTAAAGATATATTGCATTGCTAACATTAACTGAATCTCACACTTACACATCTTGCCGTTGTTATTTATCTTTAAAGATTAATTGCATTGCTTACTTTAATTGAATCAAACACTTACATATCTGGCCGTTGTTTCTTATCTTTAATGATTTTATGCACTGCTTACTTTAACTGAATCTCACACTTACACATCCAGCCAATGTTACTTATCTTGACAGATTTGTTGCGTTGATTACTTTAACTATATCCCACACTTACACATCTGGCCGTTGTTACTTATCTTTTAAGATTTATCGCATTGCTTACTTCAACTGAATCCCTCACTTACACATCTGGATGTTGTTACTTATTTTTAAATATTTTTTGCGTTGCTTACTTTAACTGAATCCCATAGCTACACATCTGGCCGTAGTAACTTATCTTTAAAGATTTATTGCGTTGCTTACTTAAACTGAATCCCACACTTACAGATCTGGATGTTGCTACTTATCTTTAAAGATTGATTGCGTTGCTTACTTAAACTGAATCCCACACTTACACATCTGGATGTTGTTACTTATCTTTAAAGATTTATTGAGTTGCTTACTTCAAGTGAATCCCACACTTACACATCTGTATGTTGTTACTTACCTTGAATGATTAATTGCATTGCTTACTTTAACTGAATCAAACACTTACATATCTGGCCGTTGTTACTTATCTTTAATTAATTATTGCACTGCTTACTTTAACTGAATATCATACTTACACATCTGGCCAATGTTACTTTTCTTGAAAGATTTGTTGCGTTGCTTACTTTTACTATATCCCAAATTTATATATCTGGCCGTTGTTACTTATCTTTAAATGTTTATTGCGTTGCTTACTTTAACTGTATCACACACTTACAAATTTGGCCGTTGTTACGTATCTTTAAAGATTTATTGCATTGTTTAGTCTAACTGAATCAAACACTTACATATCTGGCCGTTGTTACTTATCTTTAAAGATTTATTGCGTTGCTTACTTTAGCTGAATCCCACACTTACACATCTGGCCGTATTTTTAAAGATTTATTGCATTGATTACTTTAACTGAATCCCACACTTACACATCTGGATGTTGTTATTTATATTTAAAGATTAATTTCATTGCTTACTTTAATTGAATCAAACACTTACATATCTGGCCGTTGTTATTTATCTTTAATGATTTATTGCACTGCTTACTTTAACTGAATCTCACACTTACACATCTGGCCAATGCTACTTATCTTGAAAGATTTGTTGCGTTGCTTACTTTAACTATATCCTACACTTACACACCTGGCCGTTGTTATTTATATTTAAAGATTAATTTCATTGCTTACTTTAATTGAATCAAACACTTACATATCTGGCCGTTGTTATTTATCTTTAATGATTTATCGCATTGCTTACTTCAACTGAATTCCACACTTACACATCTGGATGTTGCTATGTATCTTTAAAGATTGATTGCGTTGCATACTTTAACTGAATCCCACACTTACACACCTGGCCGTTGTTATTTATCTTTAAAGATTGATTGCGTTGCATACTTTAACTGAATCCCACACTTACACATCTGGCCGTTTTTTACTTATCTTTAAAGATTTATTGCGTTGCTTACTTCAACTGAATCCCACACTTACACATCTGGATGTTGTTACTTATCTTTAAAGATTTATTGCTTTGCTTACTTTAACTGTATTGCACACTTACACATCTGGATGTTGTTACCTATCTTTAAAGATTGATTGCGTTGCTTACTTCAATTGAATCCCACTCTTACACATCTGGAGGTTGTTATGTATATTTAAAGATTTATTGCATTGCTTACTTTAACTGAATCCCACACTTACACATCTGGCCGTTGTTACTTATCTTTAAAGATTTATTGAGTTGATTACTTCAACTGAATCCCACACTTACACATCTGGAAGTTGTTATTTATCTTTAAAGATTTATTGCATTGCTTACTTTAACCGTATTGCACACTTACACATCTGGAGGTTGTTATGTATATTTAAAGATTTATTGCATTGCTTACTTTAACTGAATCCCACACATACACATCTGGATGTTGTTCCTTATCTTTAAAGATTTATTGCGTTGCATACTTTAACTGAATCCCACACTTACACATCTGGCCGTTGTTACTTATCTTTAAAGATTTATTGCGTTGCTTACTTCAACTGAATCCCACACTTACACATCTGGATGTTGTTACTTATCTTTAAAGATTGATTGCGTTGCTTACTTCAATTGAATCCCACACTTACACATCTGGAGGTTGTTATGTATATTTAAAGATTTATTGCATTGCTTACTTAAACTGAATCCCACACTTACACATTTGGCCGTTGTTACTTATCTTTAAAGATTTATTGAGTTGCTTACTTCAACTGAATCCCACACTTACACAGCTGGGTGTTGTTATTTACCTTTAAAGATTTATTGCATTGCTTACTTTAACTGTATTGCACACTTACACATCTGGCCGTTGTTACTTATCTTTAAAGATTAATTGCATTGCTTACTTTAACTGATTCAAACACTTACATATCTTGCCGTTGTTACTCATCTTTAAGGATTTATTGCACTGCTTACTTTAACTGAATCTCACACTTACACATCTGGCCGTTGTTATTCATCTTTAAACATGTATTGCTTTGCTTTCTTTAACTGAATCCCACACTTACTCATCCGGTTATTGTTATTGATCTTTAAAAATTGACTGCATTGCTTACATTAACTGAATCCCACACTTACACATCTAGCCATCGTTATTTATTTTTAAAGATTTATTGCATATCTTTCATTAACTGTATCCCACACTTACACATTTTGCCGTTGTTATTATTTTTTAACACCCAGTCTCCCATAAAACCATGCAAAACAGGATCATTTAAGCTATCTACAAATTGAGTAACACAAAGTAATTTCAACAAAATGCTGAATAAAGAATGTTTATTTAGCAAATGTTTAAAACGAACATTTAAAAAAAGGCCATGCCCTTAAGAAACGCGTAGGATGCCATTTGATCATATTATGTTCTTTCATAAAGTAATTATAAATCCAACGGCAATATAAATGCCACCCATACTTTAGTTTCTACGGACCAAAAAATTATTGGCAAGTTGAACTTTTAAAAAAGATAACAAATTTCAAGCTTATTTGTTTAGTCTATAGTTGTTCCTTTGAACATCATTTATAAAGATTAAAATTTAGACCTGTTTCTATTTCATCAATAAAACCTAATATTGATTTAATACTTTAAAATGTATCGTAATGTTTACTTTAACTAGAATTCCCAGGTTAGAAATTTGGCCGTTGTTACCACACAGTGTGGGAACGGAACTGTACGATTTTCTAATAATTTGGTCATTCGGGAGACTGTCAAGCGGTGCTCCGACATTTGCAAAATAACAAGTTGCTTGATGGAAACTTTGACGAACTCTTATCTTACTATATAACGTTTCTGCTTCAAAATTTGATAGCGTAAACATTCTTAATGTAAATATGAACCAATAAAATAATAAGAAAGATATATTCATCAAAACGTTTTCCTTAGAATGGTGGAGCTCCGTGTAAAACGATCAAAATTGTCACACAACAGCGATCAAAAATGTCAAATAAACATCGAAAAATCAATGTTTACTACCAGAATTTTCACATGTACCTTTTCTGATATATAGGCATACCTGTCTGAAAGTTTCAAAGCCATTGTCCCAGTAGAAATCTAAATATATTCATTTTCTCCTTGTCGGATATTTTTATTGACTGTACAATCGCTCGCAAGTTTACTGTAATATCACTCGGAGCCTTCCTGTACAATCGCTTGGAGCTATTCTTTTTATCGTTTGGCCAATTAGGCTACTCCGAAAGGAGGGTAACATACTTTACCTTGTTATGACTTCATGGTCCAGCTAGCAAGCAAGCTAGTCTAAGGTATTAGGGTTGGGGGGGGGGGGCATGGGGGCTATGGATTTTTTTTCTGGACAAACTTTTTTTTTCGCCTGCGTCGAAAAACAATCTATTGTTTTCGCGACAAGTCAAAAACAATTTCTTCTTTCAATTTTAGTATTACATATAGTGGCAGCTGAGGGTGAAACAAACAATTTTTTTTCTCAAAATCAAAAACAAATTATTTTTTTCTCCAAAGCTGCAAATAAACTTTTTTTTCCAAAAAAATCCATAGCCCCCCCCCCTGCCCCCCAAGAAAATCAAATGGTTGATGCCTTACTGTAATCCAAATACAACATATGTCTGGCATGATTTTTCTCTCCTTTTTTTGTTACGATTTAATAACAGTTAATTATTTGGTATGGTTATCATTTTTGTCGAGCCTTCGACTTTAGTCGGAAAAGCGAGACATAGCGATCCTACATTCCGTCGGCGTCGGTGTCGTCGTCGGCGGCGTCCACAAATTGTCACTCTGTGGTTAAAGTTTTTTGAAATTTTAATAACTTTGTTAAACTGTACTGGATTTCTTCTAAACTTGGACAGAAGCTTGATTTTGATCATAAGATAGTATCAAGAAGTAAATCTTGAAAAAAAAAATCCATTTTTTTCGTATTTTACTTTTGAATGGACGTAGATTTTCTGCCAGGAAACAACCCATTCACTCTGTGGTTAAAGTTTTTAAAATTTTAATAACTTTCTTATACCATTTTTTATTTGTACCAAACTTAGACGGAAGCATGTTTATGATCAAAAGCTAGTATCTAGAAGAACATTTTGTTAAAACTTTGTACCTATGTATCTATATTTTACATATAAATGGACTTAGTTTTTCTTCCAGTTAACATTACATACAATCTGCAGTTAAAGTTTTTTTTAACATTTGTAAGATTCATAAACTATCCTGGACGGAAGCTTCTTATTTACAATCAAAAGATAGTATCAAGAGGAATATTTTCATTGATTTGTTTCCTCTTTTTTGTTGAGCCTGCAATTAACAGCCAAAGTAGGCGAGACACTGGGTTCCGCGGAACCCTTACACATTTTTTTAAACCTAAATTACACTCTCAAAAGTGTCAATGATGTTTGACGCTCAGTTTTATTTGAATGGATACAGCCTGCATTAGCGGATCCGGTATGCGGGTAGAGGGAGTTTTTGGTGGTTGAAACCCCATTTTTTCGATTTGTTTTTATATTGTGGACGTTTCATGGTGTTCCGTGGTTTGGGTCCCCTTTTTGCAGAAAGGTGGGATCCGCACTTGGTCTGATATCGTCAATGATAGTATGATGATCCGATCATTCATCTGCTTTTTTATAGTTTGGTCTTATGCTGTGCTAGTTTTGGAGAGAAATGAGCGCACACAGACATTTTTAACCCTGCCAAATTCTTTATGTACCTGTTTCAAGTCAAGAGTCGTTGGTTCATGTCTGTCATATATGTTTTTGGTAAATTGTTTTATTATGAATTAGGCCGTCAGTTACATTCGAAATGTATTGATTCTTATGTTTCATGTCGGGACCTTTTATAGCCGACTATAATTGCTTAAATCCATTTATTTTTTGAACTTTGACAATCATATCACATCTCCTTATTTTAATATTGAAGATATAAATGTGGTTTGATAAACCAACTGTTTCATTCATTTGTCGGATGCTATAGTTGGGAATATTGAAAAGTTCCTTAATCGTGACATTGATATAAAAAAAAAAAAAAATGTTGAAGGATTTTGTGTTTACTCTGTATTTCAGATATCAAGACTTAGTCCTCTCTCATCCTTGATAACATTTAATTTTACTGGAGCTTTTTCTACCAGTAGCTATAACTTGTAATTAACAGACGTCTCATTTGAAATTATACCACATCTTCGTATTTTAATATCATGTTTATTGACATATACGTGTCTTTTCTAGGATCAGTGGTTAGCTACCACCCTTCTACATTTTCCTTGTTACAATATCCCGATCCTGTGATGAAAAATTCTTTGTTGTATTGTTCAAACATGTATTTATTAATTTTTTTTAAATTGCTGGTAAATAATATATTAAGTAAAATTCAAAATATGATAATTACTCTTCAAGAGAATCTAGTCACCTTTTCGGAATACATAAATATTTATTTTGTACGAGGATTATTTTCATTTTTATTTTAAATTAGATTCTTAACGTATTTTGTACTGTCCTTTTATTTTTGTCTTGTATACTTATTCAGTTGTTGTTTGTTTATGTGTTACATATTTGTTTTTCGTTCATTTTTTGAACATAAATAAGCCGTTAGTTTTATAGTTTTACATTGTTATTTCGGGACATTTTGTAGCTGACTATGCGGTATGGGCTTTGATCATTGTTAACGACCGTACGGTGACCTATAGTTGGTAATTTCTGTGTCATTTGGTCTCTTGTAGAGAGTTGTCTCTTTGGCAATCATACCACACCTTCTTTTTTATATCTATTGTACACATTTTGTTTTTGTCTCTGATATAGTCACCTTAAAAGGGTTCCTTGATCGAATCTTAATTGTCAACATAACTGGTTATATGCTTATTTTCACTTTGAATACCATATATGAATATGATAGGACGGCAAGAAACCAGCAATGCAATGCATATGCAATGAATTTAATAAATTTGGCCAAGCAATTCTACAGGAAAGCTCCGAGTGAGTGTACAGGAAGGCTCCGAGTGATATTACAGTAAATTTGCGAGCGATTGTACAGTCAATAAAAATATAAGACATGGAGAAAATGAATATATTTGGATTTCTACTGGGACAATGGCTTTGAAACTTTCAGACAGGTAAGACTATATATCAGAAAAGGTACATGTGAAAATTCTGGTAGCAAACATTGATTTTTCAATGTTTATTTGACATTTTTGATCGCTGTTGTGTGACAATTTTGATCGTTTTACACGGAGCTCCACCATTCTCAGGAAAACGTTTTGATGAATATATCTTTCTTATTATTTTATTGGTTCATATTTACATAAAGAATGTTTACGCTATCAAATTTTGAAGCAGAAACGTTATATAGTAAGATAAGAGTTCGTCAAAGTTTCCATCAAGCAACTTGTTATTTTGCAAATGTCGGAGCACCGCTTGACAGACTCCCGAATGACCAAATTATTAGAAAACCGTACAGTTCCGTTCCCACACTGTGTACCAGTGTTTGTTAATATCATGTCACCTTGTTTTTATAGCGATGATCTTTTAACCTATCTATATGAAATATAATTAAACTTTTACTGTTACGTAGTTAATACAAGCATATTTAAAGCTATCTATAACTACATTGTAGAACTACACATATGTGCAATTTTCAAACAATAAAATAACGGCAGTACGTAAGTCATTAATACACAAACTATTTATAATTGAGTCATGCGCAGGCCACTATTTTTTCATACAAATTTGACGCATAAAAGTTTTATTGAAAATTCAAATTCCCTTACTGTGATATTAAAGCCGAAATACGCATACAATATAATTCCTAGGCCACGTGTAGTTTGTTCAAAAAGAAATTTGAACAAACATTATCAACAATATTCTATCATCGCTTATGCATATATAAATATGTTATATCCCAATTGGCTCACAGAAGAAACAAAATATCTGAGTTATACATGTTATACACATGAAGATTTTTTATTACAGAAAAGGACTAAATAAACTCATCAAAGATACCAGGATTTAATTTTATATTTACGTCAGACGCGCGTTTCGTCTACAAAAGACTCATCAGTGACGCTTGAATCTAAAAAATGTTAAAAAGGCCATTTATTTGTATGGTAGTCCTTTCATGTAGAGCTGTCATTTTAATGTTATATTTAACATTGCCATACAAACTAAAGGTTAAATTATACAGGATATAGCTTGAAAACAATCACAGTTGCTAAGGACTTCCTTTTCATCAATCCATTTGTTGTTCAATTTGGAATTGTATACATATACAATGTAAGAAAAAATACATGTATCCGTTTCCCTAATATATTATCTATTTATTTTGGCATATATACTTTTTTGTTATTTTCAACATCTCGTGTTTCAAAAAAGAAAACAGTTAACCCCGATTCAATTTTATTTTCTTGTGTATTTATTAAAGCAGAATAAAAAAAATGTGATAATTACATGAATGGGGAATGTGTACATGGGACAGAGATGATGTCACCTCTTGCATATCATATAAAGTTGTAAAGGGACATCACTGTAGAACAGTAAAAATTACACCTCTAAAATTTAAACTTGATAGGTATTTTGTGGTAATGAGCATTGTTTATAAGTTTTTGCATGTTGCATAAGTAATACCCAGAATACTGATAATAGGTTTAAATGAAAAAGAAAGGTAAAATTTGTCATTTAAGGGCAATAACTCCTATAAAAAGTCTTCTGAAAGTTTTCATGTATATTTATATAAACAAAAGGTAGAGCTTAACATTCTTAACATAATGCTCCAGTCGGGTTTTCCTTATTTATTACGGTTTACAAAAAAATAGACAAAACTTACATTTACCCATATGTTCTATTTTAAACTATGTCAGCCATCTTGGTTATCAGGTTGGGTCGTTGGACAAATTCTTAAACTAGATACCCAATTAAAAAACAAACTATCAAAGCCATGTGGCAAAATACAAATAAATACGTTGACAAGACAAATAGCAGTCCACAAAAAAACAACAATTGAAAACTAAAGGTTGAGCGAAACAGACCCAACCAAATTCTTGGTCCAATATTATAAAATGTAATTTAAAGAATAGAATGCCGATGAAATTTAATGATGATGGGTGAATGAGGATTGACTCGCTCATTCCAGTTGTTCGCCTCATCCGCTTCATAATTGGAAATTAAATTATGATAATGATTAACACCTTGGGCAAGATAACTTTCAGTGAATGGGGATTGACTCAGAGGATAAACAGATCTTAATAGTAATCACGTGCACTAACTGTCAATCAATAACAGAGTAATTAATTGATTGTTACTATTGTCTTATATATTTTGAATATACATTATCATGATATATATATATATATATGTTTTCACTGACAATACAGTGAAGGTCATACAGTTCCCTCTAACACAGTTTTTATAAAGAAAAATGTGTACTAATTTAATCGAAATTTCTTGGTTGCAGATGCGTATTTAGTGGTACGTTATTGTACACAAGAAAGGCACGTGATATCTAATTCATGTTTCAGATTGCTAGAGTAAAGGAGGGGGCTAGATGCGAGGAATACTGTAATTCGAAGAATGACGCTTATGGGTCACTTACGTACTGTCTATGTATTATATAACAGTGTTTCTGTTAAACAATTGATAAGTAACATTATTATCCTAACTAATCCAAATTGTTTGAATAAAATAACCAATCATGTTCACCCCACTTCTATAATTAGTGTTACATTACTAGAATGAAATAACATTTAGCCCAGAAGTCCAGCTGATCCGTGCATATTTTGAAAAGAACTGTGGGTTTGATGATAAAAGCAAGAAACTTGGCACAACTGTAGATATATCTATAGTGATCATTTTAAGCTATGGACCCACACTGAAAAATCCTATATGTAGCTGCCATTTTTAGATGCCTGGGAATCAGTCAAAATTTCACTACCATGCATAAATACAATGTAATCAAACGTTTTTAGTAAGTCATTAGGTAAAATTAACTTATAAACGTTTTTTAAAACGGCGGAAAATTTCAAAATGGCCGTCAAAAAGTGAAAATGACCAAAACTAAGACAAGGCTTTGTGATATTCAATTCTTTCTTCGAATTGCTATTTGCAGTTCATATATTGATCATGTGATTGTGATTTCATGATATATTGATGCTGTTTACAATTTAATCAAAGATCCAATTAAAGGGGCATTCGATTGTTTTTGGGACGTCATTAGGATTTATCTAACTGTGTACCATCGATGTCAACAAATGATAGGCTAAATGTTCCACTCCTCCTTTCCACATTATCAGTATCTTTTTCCTTGGCTGTTGATGAAGATAACAATGACCTATTTTCTCCTTGAAAGTAGTCACGATATCTGTGCTAACATTTGGACAGAAACTACAACACCTTCAGAAACACCTGCGTTGACTACTAGTTTTGATTTAAAACGGTTCGTGTATTTCTTGCTGTCAATTATGTGTTATTAGTTCTTTTCTCCATATCTGTGTTTTCAATCAATGAAAGTCGTTTTTATCCAAGTAAACAGATATAGAAATCCTGATTGCATTTGAAACTTTCACATTTGTTCAAGTTTTAGATATGATTGAGGCCAAATTTGGTTTAATATTGTCCCCGTAATTCAATAAAGAAAAATCCTGGTGGACATCTTGAACAGTTAATCGGAAAAAAAGTAGCAACACTTAGTCATCACCTCATAAGGAACATTCATGAGATGTTTGATTTCATTCCATTCAGTGGTTCTCTAAAAGATGACATGTGTATGCATTTTCCCTAGGGTTCTATGTTAAACTAAGTCCCCAGCTGGCGGCTATCTTGAGTGATGGATCGGCTTCTAAGTAACCATACTTGGTCAGCACCTCATACGGAACATTCATGCCAAAACGACGTTGGATAACGACGGACTACAACGACAGACACTAAGTGATGAGAATAGCTCACTTGATCCTTCGGGGCCTGGTGAGCTAAAGATGCAAGTGGACAAAAAAGGAAGGGAATTTGATTGCCACTGGAAAAAAAAAAGTTCATGGTTGATAGGGATAGACATTAAGCCTCCCAAGAGTTGTTGCAATGGTTCTTGTAAGCGCAGACTTTAAAAACAAACATACTATACATGAGGTATGTTCAGAATAACACGATAATAATCCTGATCATATTTCAATATAGAACTTTTATTCATTTTGACATATCAAAAATTAAAGATTCTGAAAACAAAAGTACAAATATATATAATACATGTAAAAAACTGCATAACCAAACTTCTGTAATTTTGATTTAAATCATTTATTTCTGAAAATCCTGACTTATAAATTCTATTTTAGTATGTTTAAATTGATGTTAATTTACTTGTCGTTTTTTCCATTCTGAAACCCTACTTGTTCACATGCAAACATGTAATGTCTACATTCACGATTACATCCTGGTACCTTTGATAACTAATAACCTAAGCAAGGATGTGCTATTGATTAGCATTCATGTGTACCTAAGCAAGGAAGTGCTAATGATTAGCACATTCTGACTAATGTACATATGAATGTAGACATACATATGTGACAGTAGTAATTTTCCTTGTTAATCCGTCCACATATCATGAATATCAGGGGTTTAACATTAAAAGTGGATTTCATGGGAATGAAATGAATGATTTTCCTTTAATTTCATTTTTTATTTGACAAATATAACACTGGAAAATATCTAAAGTCATAAAAACTATTACACCGAAACAGTTTTCAGAAGGTTAATGAAGTTAAATAAAAAAGCGACCAACAAAAAAAAAACGAATTGAAATTAAAAAGAATAAAGACAACACATAATGTATATCAGATAACAGGACGTCAATGACAAATCTCGCTGGCTAAAATTAAAAAAATCAGACAAAACTTGTCCGACTGTTTTATACTAGTATATATCACACAAACTGTAGCTTATCACGGACATTGTGGAATGACATCAGCGTTTGTAATTTTTATTTGTTATTATTATTTATGTGCGCTTTCAACATGTAGAAAAGTATATGATACAACTATGAATTATAACACCGATAAAAGAAATGCATAGATACTTCACTACTAGGTAATGTTTTAAGTACAACCTTAGTGTTTAATATTTTTGAAGTTTAAAAGAACCTTAAAAAGTTTGCTACCAATGAAAACAACTATGTCATAGACATAGACAACTAAGGGACGACATCAAAAGATCGATGTAGGATAAGAAACTTAAATCAAATAGTTTGGGGTGGGGGTCAACATTGCTGCAAGTTTGTTAATCCAAAATCGATTTTACATATATCCCTATTGGTCAATAATTTTTTCCAAAATTAAGTTTAAAAAGGGGGGGGGGGTCAGTGAAAAAACTATGTGAATTAATTTTTTGTTATCCTACATTGAACTTTTGATGTCGTCCCTAAATGTAACTGAAAAAGTTTGTTACCAGTAACAAGTAATTTTGTCATTTAGGATATTTGTAAATATGTGTTAAAGAATCAAACACTAATCTATATTTAGGTTAATAAACATGATCCAATAAGAGTTTTATTCTCTCAAATTTAAAATTATAATTAAAAGAAGATATGACAAGTGACCTAAATATAAGCATCTTAAGGTCACGTCAAGTATTCATTAATGAGAAAACGCCACACTGTAAAGTAACAATGAACGACAGAAATTAATGTAAAACAAATAAATTTCTTCAGCAAGTATATAAAGCCACGGCTTTTAAATGCAGACAGTCAGCATCAACTTCCCTAAAGGTGTTTTCCCGGAATTGTATGATTGATGTCTTTAGTGTCCTAGTCAGGTTTTAAATACTTTTACGAATATCCTTCTGAACCATCCCCTGCTTGTTTCCTTCTCCTGCCCAGGCTACAACATGTTGTCGTTCTTATATGAGTAGCAGGTAAGTTACGCAATAATTGCTATGATGATTGAATAATGAAAATATAGAATCAACTTAGAAGTTCAATCTCATTTTGTTTTTATTATCATTTTTACTTTCTGATCTATTAATAAAAGCTCTCTTTTTCATCGTGAAACATATCCGAATACATATATATAGTAAGATGTGACACGAGTGCCAACTCGCTATCCAAGTCACAATTTATAAAAGTAAACCATTAAAAGTCAAGATACGGTCTTCAACACGAAGCTATTGCTCACACCGAACAACATGCTATAAAGGGCCCAACAAATTATTAGCGTAAAACCATTCAAACGGAAAACCCAACGGTCTAATAAATAGACGAGAAACGAGAATCACTAATGATTCCTGACAAACAATTACTGTGGGTTTAAATCTTTTAACAGTACCAAACCTTCACCCTTATATGAAACAAAAATGGAACATCACAACATAGTCATTTTAGTTTTTTTTACATTTACAATCATATATTTTTGGGGAATCTTAACGTGCATAATTGTTATAATTTGAGAGTGTTAATATTTGAAAAAAAAGTAACTTAATCACTATAATTGCATAATTCTTTAAGATAAAACAAAACAAATACATGTTTAGATCACCACATACACTTTGCACATACACGACTGAGTTGATAGTTGTTAATATGCCTTAAAAAAAAGAATTCATGCTCAAAAGACATGTCGGTTTATTGTGTTTTATTTCAGAGATGATATAGTAATAATTACAAGTATACAAACAAGGATGATAAATGCCACATCATGTTTAAATTGTCATTTTATCGTACAATTATCGTAACGATACTATGAAAAAGCAATACATATACCTCCAGCTTACGATACTAAATGAACTCCAGTGACACATACTTTTGTTTCTAACGACCGAACAATCATTTACGAACTAGAACAATAAGATTAAAAACTTAAAATGTGTTTGTTTGAAATATAGTTGTGCCTTTAAACTTCATAAAGCAAAACATAAAATCATAAAATCAAATAGGAGGTTTACTTTGACTAAAGTCCAAAATTTACCACGGAAACCGCTATATTTTCGTTAGTTTAACTAATTCCAATGTTGTTATAACAAATATGTCTCTACTTAACACTAAGTAAGTTACAAAGACATTATCGCTGTGTTATTATTCCCATTATAAAACATACAAAAAGTAGCATTTATGAAATATTTTTTTCTAAGTTGATAGTGATGCATGTTCTTAATAATTAATTATGATATTCCAAAATTTTAAAACAATGTAACTTAATTGGTTTGTTAGGTAGATAATTCTTTTTAATGAGTTCGGTGTTTAAAATTGAAACGACGTCGGAAATTAAAATGTTATATCATCCAGTTTATTGATTCAATGGTTTATATATTAAAGTATCATCAAAAAACATGTAAACTAATGTTTATGTTGTTCGTGTTGTTCCGATGAATCCTAGAGAAATACATATTTTTTTCATATGAATTTCAAAAGTTAAAATGATAAAGATCTCTAATAACACTGATTCATCTTTAGTGTTTTCTTTGAATGCAGTCATTTCAAGTTTTTTATTCATTCATATTTTGTATGTCCTTATCATTGTCTGTAACGTGTTATCGTGGGGATAATGAGTGCGAACTGTCTCTTTTGTTCAGATTTAGTTAAGTATATATTCGATTAATTATACCGGAATACCTGAGATTACCCCCAGTTTTTTGTAGGAAAAGTGTTGCTTAGTCTTTTTTTTTCATGTTGTGTTTTGTGTACTATTGTTTGTCCGTTTTTCTTTACCTTTTTTAGCCATTACGTTGCCAGTTCAAATTCGATTTATTAGTTGTAATGCCCCTCTGGTATCTTTCGCCTTTCTTTCGATTAAAGGTCATTCGCAAAAAAATTAATACGATCGATTGAACTATACATATCACAATTACATTAAACAATACATTATCAGGCTGTGGATTTTTTTTTTACAACGGTGGTATGTCAGGATAATTCATATCACAAACCTATCCGACACAAATACATATATCTATATATATATATGCATTGACTAACCGCTTGCAATGACTCATTAAAACATTTTGAATTTGATATTAGTTGATGTCTCGAATGAGTTTTTATATTTAAAAGGTAAAAAAACAAAAAATACCGAACTCTAAAAAAAATTCAAAACGGAAAGTTTTCAAATCGCAAAATCAAAATCAAAATCTCAAAACACATCAAACGAATGGAAACCCACTGTCATATTTCTGACATTCTCTTAGAAAAAAAATAGTGGATTAACGACCTGGTCTTATTACATGTCTTATCTAAATTATGAAATAGCTCAATTATTAGCTCCTGATTCAAACGGTATATAAATCATTATACAATTGTATAATGCAACTAGGCACATTAAAATAGATTGAAGATTTCTTTAACACAGCGAACAACATTGACCCTCTGCTTAAAATCACATTTGAGGTGTCTAGATTTAGTATGATCTATTTAGAATTTACCGAAGTGTACAAAGGTGAAATATTCAATAATAATAACTTACTTTTTGTTAAATCAAATATACAAAAACACGAAACGTATCAATATTTACCAATCAATAGTGCACATCCTAAACACACATTAAAAAGCATTTTAGAGAAGCTAATATCGTTAATACACCATTACATTCCCATTAATGTCAATCAAATATAAAAGTAATAGTTAAGAGCTTGAATGAGCTTTTTGTGAGCCTTTTGTACGCCTGTTATAATAAAGTTTTACTATGTTGCCCTAGAAAATTAGTTAATAGACACAAAAATAGATAAATCAAAACTTGAGGTTAAACAGTTTAGGGACATTTCATCAACATGAGATGGAAAAGCTCCAATATAACTAAAACATATTTATATAAAGCCGATCAAAATAACACAACAGTGGTTGTAAAAAATGGATTACATCAAACCAGAAACAAGTCCCCTTAACAGTTATAATTACTTGAAAATAAATATTAACGTTGTTGTCAAATCTATAAAAGATATTGTTGAAAAACTATATAGAAAAAAAGAAATAGATTCATAAACTTATAATTTTTTGAAGATTGATAACAAATCAAAACATAGACACATATACCTTCTTCCGAAAATTCATCAAATCAATCTAGAAATAATCAATGAGGCATTTCGAACTGGTCAAATAGTTAGCAACATAAACATTTCTTAACGACCAATCATCCATAAGTGTAACTCTACCACGAGACGCATTGAAAGATTACTGGATCTTATTCTAAAACCATTATTAAAGAGTTATCACTTTTACCAGTCAGGGGCGTTACTTAAACAAGTAACTTTTTTTAGTTACTTACTGTAAAAGCAGAAATTTTCGTGGGGGATTTAATTTCGTTTATTTCGTGGATAAGAACTATCCACGAAATTAAAACCCCAACGAAAATTTAACTGTAGATTTACATTATTTTATGATGTGACTAAATCCTATTGACATTATATAGTTGATGAACAAAAATGCAGACAATGCAGACAATGAAATAAATAGGTAAATTGATTAGACACCGATATTCAAAGGTTTTCTTAAAGTCAGATGATAATTCAAATCCTTTGTTTGTACAGTAGTTAATAATCAGGAAGAACTGTCAATCAATGTCATTTAATAGTCTAATGCGTCTGTAATGCCCTCAAGTCGTAATACATTTATTACACAATCATTGTCCTTGGATAAAACATCAAAGGTGTGTAAAAGCCAATTAGCGTGTGCAGGTTACAACCCTTGATTAGTGCTCACTGTTACTATGAGATGCAATTATTGATTTTTCCCATCGGCGAAAGTTCAGATCAGTTTTATTGAGTATTGTCAATTATAAAGTGACATTTATATAATGTTTTTCTAAACTTAAATACCACGAAAATTAATCCCCACGAACTTATTTTTGAATACAAAACCACGAAAATTTAACCCCGCGAAAATTAATGTTTATACAGTATATAGGTAATTTTTGTTTTTAAAAACTATAAAATTACTCAATAGAGTTATTTTTAATTTCAATAGAAGCAGGGACTAAATGTAGTTTTCATGAATTTTTACATCATTTTATATCATAAATTTAAGAATTTGTAAGATTTGAGAGGTAAATAGACATAAAGGGTTACTTTAAAAATAATGACAAAAATGTTACTTGAATAAGTTTTTTGTACATCTTTGAAAAAATTAGTAATAACACTTATTTAAGGAACATATGTAATTGTTTTGGGTTACAAATTATAAATAACTTCAAGTCTGAATTAATTCATTAGTTTCTATCTATTTATATCTTGAAGATTTTGAAGGAAAACGATATTTTAATAGTCCCAAGAGACCAACCTTTGACCAAGAAGCGTCGATATCAAAGATAAGTGCGTCAGAAAAGCAATTAGTGTTTCAGAAGGATTCAATTTTATATTTCATGAGAAAAATAACCAGATGACAGTCAAATTTTGTTAAAACAAAAAAACATTGAATAATTGGTCACCCCCACTCACCTATAAAAATAATATTTAGAAAAGTTACTTATATAAGTAATTTTTTAATTAGCCTCGTTTTCAACATTACTTATTAGATAATTTTAAAAGTTACTTGTTTAAGTAATGCCCCTGACTGTTTACATTCAAGATACCAAAGACTTCATTTATAAAACAGAGTCGCACAAGGTACATTAAGAATGCATTCTCATTGTCTTTTATGTAACAGTTATAAATGAATTTTCAAACAAGAATATACTTTAAAATTTCAAACAAACAGAATAAACGGCATTTGTAAAGTTAAGAAACATTGAACTTGAATTAAATGGACATTTAAACAAACAAATAATACGAGAGCCTATTGGTGGTATATAATTTACATCTGTCTGGTCTATTAAAAATATCTTAGATATTAAGTTCCAATAGATAGATAACATCAAAATGCACTGCCAATACAAAGACGACAGTTTTATGTTCTTCATTAGGCACATTAAAACAGGTTGAAGATTTCTTTGACCTTCTGCTTAATGTTTTGAATGTTAAATGTTTATCTAATTCAGCGATGTGTATGGCCACTTTACTATTTATTCCAACTTCAAGATATCTCATATAATATATAAGATATCTCATATAATATATAACATATATTGTATAATCCAGTTTTTATCAGATATCTTATAATCTGTATAAGATATCTTATATACTTTATAAGATATTTTATAAAGTATATAAAATATCTTATAAATTATATAAGATATCTTATAAACTTAATAAGATATCATATCTTATATACTTATAAACTAACTATATAAGATATCTTATATAAACTATATAAGATATCTTATAAACTATATAAGATATCTGATAAACAATATAAGATATCTTATAAACTATATGAGATATCTTATAAAGTTTATTAGATGTCTTGAAGTTAGACTATTAGAATAAATAGTAAAACGGCTTGCCATAGATGTGACTATTATTTCTAATATGACATATATATTAACACACTGTAATGCTTTTTAATGTGTGTTTAGGATGTGCACTATTGATTGGTAAATATTGATACGTTTCGTGTTTTTGTATATTTGATTTAACAAAAAGTAAGTTATTATTATTGAATATTTCATCTTTGTACACTTCGGTATATTCTAAATAGATCATACTAAATCTAGACACCTCAAACGTGATTTTAAGCAGAGGGTCAATGTTGTTCGCTGTGTTAAAGAAATCTTCAATCTATTTTAATGTGCCTGTAAAGAACATAAAATTGTCGTCTTGGTATTGACAGTACAATTTGATGCTTTCTATCCATTGGAATTGATCAAAGATATTTTTAATAGGACAGACAGATGTAAATCTGCATGTCGGAGAAAATATACCACCAAAAGGCGCTCCAATAATATGTTTGTATAACTGTCAATTTAATTAAAGTTCATTGTTTCTTAACTTTACAAATGCTGTTTATTCTGTTTGTTTGAAATTTTTAAAGCATATTCTTGTTTGTCAACTGATGAAAATGCATTGATAACTGTTTCTTCTTAGTTATCAATCTTCATATTTGTGAACATTGACGTTACATCAAAGGCAAAAAAATGCATTCTTTCTTGACCTTGTGCGACTCTATTTTGTAAATGAAGTTTTTCGTATTTTGAATGTAAAAGTTATGACTCTTCAATAATGGTTTTAGAATTAGAACCAGTAATCTTTCAATGCGTCTCGTGGTAGAGTTACACTTATGGATGATTAGTCAGTAAGAAATGTTTATGTTGCTACCTTTTTGATAAGTTCGAAATGCCTCATTAATTATTTCTAGATTGATTTTATGAATTTTCGGAAGAAGGTATATGTGTCTATGTTTTGATTCGTTATCATTCTTCAAAAAATTATAAGTTTATGAACCTATTTCTTTTTTCCCATATTGCTTTCAACACTATCTTTTATAGATTTCACAGCAACGTTAATATTTATTTTCAAGTAATTATAACTGTTAAGGGGACTTGTTACTGTTTGGATGTAATCGATTTTATTTAAATCCACTGTTCTTATTTTTATCGGCTTTATATAAATATGTTTTAGTTATATTAGAGCTTTTCTTTCTCATGTTGATGAAATGTACCTAAACTGTTTAACCTCAAGATTTATTTTATCTATTTCTGTGCCAATTTACTAATTTTCTAGGGCAACATAGTAAAACTTTATTATTACAGGCGTACAAAAGGCTCACGAAAGGCTCATACAAGCTCTTAACTATAAACCCTTCTATTTGATTGACATTAATGGGAGTGCAATGGTGTATTAACGATGTTAGCTTCTCTAAAATGCTCGGAGCATCCTCCAAGCATGCCTGGAGGAAGCTCACTAGAATAAATATATGTTCCCTAAGCAATTGTTTTAAACGCAAATTAAAAAAGATTTATCATTCCCTTGAGAAAAGTGTAAGACGCCATTTAATTGTAATATTTTTAGATGAAGTAAATATTATATCAAAGACAAAATAAATGCCTCCCGCCGACAATTTTTAGTCAAAAAAGGTAACGCATTCTTTAGTTTCTACCGACCGAAAAATTATTTGCAAGTTGAACAATCATAAGAGATAACAAAGTCCAAAGATATTTGTTTAAGATACAGTCGTGCCTTTAAATAGATTTATAAAGATATAAATTTTGACACGGCTCACACATTGATTTTATATCGAGGATCTGTTAACCTTGCTATGTGAAATATAATGCAACTGTATTTGTAGCGTCGTTAATACTAGCCTACTCAATGGTATTTATAACTAGTACTGCAAATATTTGCAACTTCACAAAACAAAATAACGGCAGTAAGCAAGTCATCCAAACGCAATATGTATATATATTAGTCATGCCCGTAAGAAAGACGCGTACCGCCATTTACTCATATATTTTTTTTTATATTACGCCCCATCGTTTTATTTACAATTCAAATTACCGTATTGTGATGTTAAAGCCGAAATACACTAACAATATTGATTCTAGGCAACGGTTAAATTTGTTCAAAAAGAAATTGAACAAACACAATCAACAATGATATCTACCTGTTTATGAATATATACATATACTAGATTTTTTAGATTTCTACATAGGCGGTAATAGTAACGTTTTCTTCTATAGCTCAGTCTATATCGTAAACTTAGGCCGTGTTCACATTAACCTAAACTCGGTGTTGTGTTAGTGTAACTCACATATAAACTAAACATGATTACGTCCCCATTGATAAAACGCAATGTTCACATGTAGTGTAAATCATGTTTTGTCTACATGCAGTCGATAGTCGATGTAGGCCTTGTGTAGGTTAAGTGTACATAAAACTAGGCATTCAGAACTTTAATTTTCCCATGTATATTTTAAAAGAAACGATTTTTATATAAAATTGATACTTATAACACTTATTGATAAAGTTATTTACAGGAATATTTAACTAAACTTCATATAATTATTTGTTATAAAAACACTTTACGTAGCCTTATTAACCCCTTATCGACTCATCCATTATCATTGCCGAACATATAATTCATTTGAAAAGGTCTTCCCGAATCGACTGGACGTACACACTGACAGAAATATTTGCCACTGGTCTTTACTCAAACAACGATTCACTCATAAATGCATTACTGAAAAAGGGTGTAATTAATTGTTTGTCTGTGTAGTATCTCAGATCCCTTAAAATACAAATAGAAATGAAATAAAAAAAACATTACCCTCCCCTTTGCCAAATACTCCTTGGAGAAAATATACCATTTTAAACAGACAGAAAAGATAGAAATGTAGTTATCCTTAACATCGCAATTCTTTTTCTTCGTCTGTAAACACGTTGATGCAGCCTACGTTTTTAATGTGTAGTCGAGACATCTTTAAACTACTGTCAATCATCCAAAATGACTTTCTTAAAGGAGCAACAACTTTATTTCAAAAGGGGTGTGTGTTCTGAGTCAGATTTTTTTCTCGCGCGAATGTTTATAATTAGTGTTTTTTTTCGATTGAACCAATTCAATATCTAATACTATAATGTATGGGGAAACTTTGGATTCAGAATATTTGTTCATTCTAATCATCTGTATGACTCGATTTTATTTAAATCAAATTGTGGAAAAATCCATCACCCCTTTCTTGTATGTCAAATGGTCGTTCCCTTACTGCTAGAAAAGTTGTTCGAAAATATTTGAATTCAGTTCTACGTAATGAACATTAAAATGACATATAGTTTACAAGTGTGAACAAATCGTATGTACAGGTAGCTAAACAAGGTGTATAGATGTGAACAAATTTAATGTGAAACTAGTGTATATTACATTAAACCTAATGCAAATATGTTTACTGTACACGGCGTTTGGTGTGAACACAGCCTTAGATATGTATGATGGCTCGTTTCGAAGCTGAGACATTTTCACATATGTGGTTAAATTTTCGGGGTACGAAGTGTGATTCCTTTTACCGTAAATTAGCACGCCCCGAAAATCATTTCGTGATGCGGCTCCTTATGGTAAAAAATCCCTTTTTTCACACAATAATTTCTTTGAAAAATTTAATACTTTGAATAATGTAATAACTCTATAGTTTTTACATATTTATTCTATGGTCCTCTACTTTCCAGATCAACTCAAATGGTTAGGCCCAGTCATTTGTTAAAAATTGAAACGTGTCCAATATCACTACACAGAGATTTGTTGTTTACTCACAACGTTTGTGTTCCTCAATCGGAGGCGCATTAGGGATATTGACCCCTATAAACATGATAAACATTTGACTGATCACGTTCAGACGATGTCGGTAAAAATATGTGAATATGTAAATATTTTTACAAACTCACAAAATACCTGATTTATTCAAATAAAGATCTTTATTACCGAAAAGGACTAACACATAGCAAAATTGACCAGGCTTACTTTTACGGTCTATTGAGCGCTTTTCTTATATATAATTCGTCAATGGTGTCGCAATTAATGAAATTTCCATAGACGGGAGTTACAACAACCTTATTGTTTCCAGACAACAGCATTGTATAACTAGTACCTTTACTTAAAGGGAACGCATTGAAGAAACGCCATTACCCATGTTCCAAATATTATCAGATGCTTCCCAACAGCTTAAATTATAAAAGAAATCAGGTTTGCCTCGGGCGGTTGTCATTATAGAAAAGCAATTGTTCACTTCTGTACCTTTCAACGAAGAATATTATTGTTCCATGATAATTTATTAAACTGCAGTCATTACAGATGATTATTTGTATTTTACGCATTGATATTACAGATACTCAAATGATTACCAATCAAAATCAAATCACACATTCAAGAATATCAGAAAGCAGACAAAAGGGGTGATAGAATGAGGTGTTCCGTTTGAAAATCATTCATGGTATGAAATGCATTGTAATTTTTCAAACGATTAATACAAAAGCGAGTTTATTAAAACTAAAATAGAAATAATCTTACATGAATGGACTTATTTGTTGTTGCAAAGTCAGGAAGATTAAGTGAATTAAAAATAAACTATTGACTTGAAATCGAAAACATATTACTAGGTAGATAGTAAGGTACACATAATGCAGGTATTGATAGGAAAACATTATGAAGCACATCAAATGTTAAAAAACAAATAAAATAATTGGTATTAACATTAATTTTGATATTTCTTAAATGTACACACGTCAGATATATTTTAGGATTTAAATTGAAAAACTACAATACTACCAAAACATATACGATATTATTTCTAACAAAAGCCCTATCTTTATCGATGCAAAATCAACTAAATGTTTGGTAAAAGTTTCTTTGAAGATCGAATTATACGTTGGACGTCTCTTTTAAGTACAAAACCATTACTGCAATGTTAGTATTGGATGAACAGCCTGTTTATTGTGTTTCAATACATTGAATTGGTAGATATACTTCATTGTGATTTCTGGAACGTACTGTCTGATTATCATGTCAATTCGTTGAATTAGTAGATATACCGCAGTGTTATTTCTAGAACGTACAGTCTGTATCTTAAATTGGTAGATCTACTGCGATATTATTTCTGTAAAGTACAGTCTGTATGTCATGTCAATCCCTTGAATTGGTAGATATACCGCAGTGTTATTACTGTAACATACAGTCTGTATATCATTGCAAAACCTTAAATTGACAGATTTACAGCATTGTTATTTCTGTAACGTACAGTCTGTATATGTCATATGGATAATACATTGAATCGTAGATATAGCACAGAGGTATAACTCATTTGTAACTGTATCTTGTATATCATAATTAACTGCCGTGAATTGTTATATATATATATATATATATTGCATAACTAAACTAACTATAATCATGATCATGTATATGCGATTAAAGATAACATGTATATAACCGATGTATCCCTAACTTCTGAATATACAGTCTTAGTATTCATTGAAAGATTAATACTGTTGTTAACTGATCATTAAGATACACTACTTATTTCTTATAAATCTAAACCTCAGATAAATTTGAACAAAAACAAAATTAATAGAAATTAGGAAATAAACAAGTACGTTTGGATAATAAAAAAGAAAAACACTTACCTGTACTATGTTTATGTATTGTACATCTCGGTAGATCTTACAAAACAAATTAACAAAACATATTTGACTGGTGTTAGTTAGATAATTGGCGCACACTTTAATTCCTCACGATCGAAAAACCACTTGCAAAATTTGAACTTGGGAACGAGATAAGAAATATAAATGCATATGAAGAGGCTCGATGTTAACCTTCAAACGTTATATGACTTTAATGAAATAAAAACGTTCTGACCTTGGAGTTATACAAATACATTAAGTCTTCAAACATCATGTCCGCACATTTAAAGGATTTAGAAAATGTTCGATTTGTTAGTTTAAATAAAGTGATAAGCAACTTTCCAATACAAAAAGTGGACTGATATAGTATAGGTTTTCTTAAAATGATCTAAATGCTTAATTTCATGTAAAGAAAAAATCAAAACAAAGCATTTTGTATTACGATTGAGAGGAATGAATGGGAAGTTCTAGTTCGAAAGTCTAGTATGTTAGAAAATGATTGCGAAACAATCACTCTAATGAGGTAAACAGCGATCACAACATACATGTTACAAGCTTGGGTTCAACTATACAAAGCAAACACAATTTTGCAAACAAGGACCGGAGAATAATAGTGATTGCATCCATAATTTTGACTATTTATCTTCGTCAACATGTATACTAGGTTTAGGATTTTTAAGCATTTAGTGAATTTCATACTCTGATGGTATGATACTTAACCCCTTAAAGGGAAAGATTGTGCCTGATATTCATATGATGAAATCATAGTCTTTCGATCGGTTTATTTGAAATCTGGAGCTGGCATGTCAGTTAACTGCTAGTAGTCTGTTGTCATTTATGTATTATTGTCATTTTGTTTATTTTCTTTGGTTATTTCTTCTGACATCAGACTCGGACTTCTCTTGAATTGAATGTTAATGTGCGTATTGTTATGCGTTTACTTTTCTACATTGGCTAGATGTATAGGGGGAGGGTTGATATCTCATAAACATGTTTAACCCCGCCGCATGTTTGCGCCTGTCCCAAGTCAGGAGCCTCTGGCCTTTGTTAGTCTTGTATTATTTTAATTTTAGTTTCTTGTGTACAATTTGGAAATTAGTATGGCGTGCATTATCTAGTATATATTTGTATGGCGTGCAATAACTAGTATATATTTGTTTAGGGGCTAGCTGAAGGACGCCTCTGGGTGCGGGAATTTCTCGCTACATTGAAGACCTGTTGGTGACCTTCTGCTATTGTTTTTTCTATGGTCGGGTTGTTGTCTCTTTGACACATTCCCCATTTTCATTCTCAATTTTATCTAAATGTTTAACCGTAAATTTTAACTTGGAAAACAAAGGAAAACATTGAAACAAATAACTAATTCAAATTATACAAAAACATTGTGATAGTATAACACAAATAACGAACTCTCAGCACATGCAATAGTCTAGTCATTAAATCAACAGTTACTTAATTCTTGGTGATTCTATTGTGATTATACCTTAATATATGTATTGTCCTAACAAAATTAAATACACATTATAGCTCGCAAACACATATTTAAAACATAAGGAACAAGATGTGTATCAAAGAACTTAGACCATGATAGATGTTACTATGACTTGTTTATCTCAGACTAAAAATATTTAACAGATCATACTTATACGGTAATAACTGACTAAAATATCAAATATCTTTGAAGAAAATTCTTCAGGTGCTTATACTATTGACATGTTACTATAAATACAATTGAAGCTATAACCAATCTGGAAATTTGCAAAGTACAAAAAAAGGGCAGATCGACAGGTGTTTAATCATCCCATCCATTTCATTAAAATCGCAAACGTTATTCCTATAACGTATTAGGTAACGTGCATTTTGTTTATCGAATAAATGAAGAAAGCCACGAATCTGTTAATGTGTAAATTGTTTTTTATGTTTTATAAATTTAATAGTTAATATTGATACATGTAAACAATTTAGTTATCACTCTCCTACGATGTTATATACCTGTATACTAAATTAAACATATCGACTATGACCAGGCGTGTAATTTAATAGCAAGATGCGTTTTGTCTATTTAACTCGAGAGTGACGCTCAAACTAAGACAATTGGAAGGCTATATAATCATGGCAGTTAATGCAATCTTAGTGTTTTCAGTATTTCAACATTTAAATGACAACCAATTAATATATGATGCATTTTGGTGCAAATGAGCAGAAATTATGATTGCGACGTTTACGTAGTTGTACTGTATGCAAAAGCAAAGATAACTCGTCGTTAACTCCAAAATTTCAGTAAACACTTCGAGATAATGTGAAACAGGTGTTACTTCTTCTTTTGTCTACAAGTATACGCACGTTTATCTTCGGTAGCAGGTTTTTAAGATAAGAGTTCCACGTGGTTCATTTGCATTCATCACTATTAAAATTGACGGATGCCATCATGAGTTTGTTGACCGTTTTCGTTTTAAATTTCCGTTAAACAAATGACGAAGGCCATGATCCAATTGTCACAACATCCTTTCTCTCCCCTCCCCCCGAATGTTACCTACCAGATTATACTTAAACACCACGGGTCTCACATGTGAAATATGCTCTGTCTATCCTTTCTTAAAATATTTCCCCGGTTATAGATAGGATTCGAGTTGCTCAGTCTTTTGTTTTATTTGATGCGTTTAGTGAACTGCTGTTATGTCTTTTATTCTTTTTGTAACATGGCGTTGTAAGTTTTTATTTTGACTTTTGAGTTTGAATGTACTTTTAGTATCGTCCGCCTCCCTCTTTCAAAAAAAACCTGGTGCAGAACAAGAATATAAGTTTTGAAAGGCAATAGATTTATACATATTTATATTATTTTACTCAGAATATCTGACATTTCCATTTTAGCAGTTAAAATGAAACAAACAATGTCTGAGATATTTTAATTAAGGATTTTTTTATAATTCTAATTAATCAATGTTGTTAACTTTTTCTCAAATGATATTCAATTTACTCTGAGAATTTTGTGAAACAGCTTTGTTTGTAGTCTTTCGATGAGTTTAACAGAGACTTGGGTATGTTGTGTTCAGTTAACTTTGGCAGTTTCCTAAAGTTTATTACAGGATTAAACCTTTTTTTCTTCAATATGTTATTGATGTGTACACCGGGACGATTAACTCAAAAACTGGATAAACGTCCGCAGAAATAAGAGTCCCGATTTACACAACAATTACCTCTAGAAAAAAATGTGTTTAATCCTTTCGATTATGTATCCAAATATTCACAATGTTGTTGGTCCTGCCCTCTTTCGTGCCTTTCTCGTGGTTTATTGCCATCAAGACTAGTGCATATTTCACATATGTTTTATCAACACGTTTTCCCACGTTGTCCCACGGACAATCACTTTTTATGATCGCTCTGCCACTATCAAAATTTACTTGCCAAGCTTTTTTTCCTTTTTACAAGCAAAATACATTTCAATTTGCATCATGGTTGTCTCATATTCATTTACCCACGTGTTCTTTCAGTATCTAAACCATAGCAAATAAACATTAAACATTCTATTCGTTTGATTTGTTTGAGATTTTTGACTTTCCGTTTTACATTTTACTCGGTGTTTGGTAATGTTGTTATACATTTTTTTCTATAACAATTGTTTTGATTTGTTGGCATGGATTCATACTCAAGAATAGCATTTCAAAGATAAATCATTTATATGTTTGACTTTAAAAACCCCAAATGGTGTGTGGATTTGGCCATAAAATAACATCATTTTCGAGTGTCAGTGATGCTAGTAGAAGTCATGAAATATTAAGTTAAATTACCCAGTAGCATAAAAAGCACTCGTATAATCATTTAAAAACAGTAAATATTCGTAAATTTGTATTACCTGCCTATCTTTTAAAAGCTCTACTTAAATTAATACAAGTCTGAAGGAGGTCATTCTAGACAAACACGATACCAGGCGTATAAATATGCACGCTTGAAGAGCGTCTTCAAAAAACAATCTCGATTGTACACAGAATGTTTGAATTTTGTATTGATCCCAAAAGGTTTTATCAAGCTTTTTTGGATACACTAATGTAGCATGCAAACTTTAAAAGGTAAAACCTAATCAAATGACAAAGTGAAATACATTACAATATTCGGTCGTTCAGCTTGGACAGAAATGTAATGTTATAAAGAATGAAGTAGCCCAGTAAACAAAATAACAGTAAATATTCGTAAATGTTTATTACCTGCCTATCTTTTAAAAGCTCTACTTAAATTAATACAAGTCTGAAGGAGGTCATTCTAGACAAACACGATACCAGGCGTATAAATATGCTCGCTTGAAGAGCGTCTTCAAAAAACAATCTCGATTGTACACAGAATGTTTGAATTTTGTATTGATCCCAAAAGGTTTTATCAAGCTTTTTTGGATACACTAATGTAGCATGCAAACTTAAAAAGGTAAAACCTAATCAAATGACAAAGTGAAATACATTACAATATTCGGTCGTTCAGCTTGGACAGAAATGTAATGTTATAAAGAATGAAGTAGCCCAGTAAACAAAATAACATCAGAACAAAGTTATTTGAAAGTACTTTTTAGGCGATCTCGTTAACGTCAGTAACTAACGTTATTTCTACGTAGAAATGAATGGTATCAACAAATTCTTCCTGACGTAAGTTTTGACGTTGATACGACCTATTACTGACCTCAAAATTACGTAGTTTAAATACAAATTACTTACATAGACGTTACAACAACGTCATAATGACGTCTTTAAAGTCAAGTACAACGATGTTGTTACTAACGTAAATTGAGGGGGGCGGAGGGGGGCATTAGATGAATCTTTAGTTTTAAGTGTAATCTTCTGTGTCTTGTCTTCTTATGTTGGTAATGTTGTTGTATATTTGTCAACGAATATGATTTGAGATTGCAATGTGTTTCCTTCCTTTTTTTGTAAGGCACATTCTGGTCAAAGCTTGAACCACCAAGGCTGCGTGAGGTGTTTCCGTCAGGTTGAATTCAAAAACAAATCAGGTTAACCTATAATATTTTGTATATGATTCTTTCAATAATTGAAAATCTATACTATAATAACGCATTATTGATTGTTCACTACTCTCAACATTGGTCTATTTCTCTATTAGAATATTGATGCCGTTCCTACACTGATACTATATGTCGCTGTGTAATTTAATCTTGCTGAGTTTCTGGTCTTTTTTCTTTACGACACATACAAATAAAAAGAATGTTTTAGTTATGCTATTTCAATCAGCTTTCTTTTTTTAAGTACGGAAAAAAACTGTTTTATTCAAATTCAACTCCCAATGTGGCAAGTTAAGCAAAATACGCTTAGTTTGCTGTTGAGCAGCTGAACAGTCTTTCTGTCTTCTTATTCTATTGTGATTATATCCAAAGATAGGTATTGTCCTAACAAAATAAAATACAAATAATAGCTCGCACATACTTAAAATCGAAAGAACAATATGTGCATCAAAGCAAAAGACCATGAGAAATGTTACTATGACTGGTTTATTTCAGACTATAAAAAATATTAAATAGATCATATTTGTACAGTAATAACTGCCTAAAACATCAAATATCAGTAAAGAAAATTCTTAAGGGGCTTATACCAGTAAAATGTTACTATGAATACAATTTAAGCTATAACCAATCTGCAAATTCACAAAGCCCTCAAAAAAAGGGCAGAGTAGACAGGTGTTTTACGGCGAAATTATATCTTAGCAATGCCCTATAATGAAGCCAACTACTTCATTTAATCTTGCACTTATCGTAACGATTATATTTTAAAGCAGTAAACTTGCCATTACTGATTTTATTTGATCTTCGTGAGAAATACAAATAAGTTTAAAATGAGTAATAAAGTATTTCAAGTTGGACTATTCAAAGATATATAAAACTTCAAACTTGTTTGTTTATAATGAAATCTTGAGTTCAAAATTATTTATGAAGCTATAAATTAAAGATTTGTTCCATTAAATAAATACAATTGACACGTTATCATTTAAGACTTATTGTATTATTCAATTTTACCAAATTCATACAGTTGCAAGTCATGTCGTTGTATTATCTCTTTCCATCTTTTCACAATTTGTTATTACCGGGGACATTACAACTTTATCGTGTTTATATCTTATAAAGTTGTGTGGTGATACATTAAGATTATAAATCTCTGGTAACTATTTACAGAATATACTTTGTATGTGCGTCATTATTCAGTTGATAATCATCCCATCAATTCGTTTTTTTTTTATATTTACATCAAATTGCAAACTGTATTTCTATACAGTAAAAGGTAAATGCACTTTGTTTATCAATTTAAAGGATGAAGCCACTAATCTGGTCATATGATGACATCTGTTAATTTGTACATTGTTTTATATGTTTTATAAATCATATAGTTAATACAGATACATGTAAACAAGTCACTTTCGATGTTATATACCTATACACTAAATTTATTATACGACATTGATCAGGCGTATAGTTTTACAGCAAGATGCGTTTTGTCTATTTGACTCGTCAGTGACGCCCAAATTAAGACAACTGGAACGCTTTCTAAATATGAAAGTAAATCAAATTAAGTGTTTTCAGTATTTCAACTTTTAAAAAACAGACAATTTTGATAGTATGCATGTCGGTGCAGACCAGACAAACGAGCAGAAATGATAAGTGCGACGTGTTCGTCGTTGTACTGTATGTAAAAGCCAAGTTAACTCGTCGTTAATTCCAAGATTTTTGTAGACAAAAGTAAACCGGTATTATTTTTAGGCGAGATAATATGAAACAGGTGTGTCTTCTTTCTTATCTACAAGTTAACGAACGTTTATTTTTGGTAGCAGGGGTTCTAAGTGGTGCAGTTGCATCCATCACTAACATTTGTGACCGATGTCATCACGAGTTGGTTAACCGTTTATTGAATTTTTGTTTCAGTGATGATATATATGTTCCCATTGTCACAACCACAATCCTCCTTTATCCCGAATTATACTCACCATCATGTGTGAACCTTCACCAGTAACACCATGAGTCTCACATGTGGAACAGGTTCTGTCGACCCTTTCACAGCTCGTTAAACCATCCCCGGTGATTGGTGGGGTTCGTGTTGCTAAGTTTGTTTTGTTTTATTTGATGCGTTTAGTGAACTGTTGTTTGCAGTTAGGTCTTTTTTCTTTTAGTAAGATAGCGTTGTCATTTTTATCTTTGACTGACGAGTTTTAATGTCCTTTTGGTATCGTTTGCCTCGCTCTACCCAAAACAAACTGGTGCAGAACAGGAATATCAGTTTTGAAACGCAATAATATTTATACATATTTATTTTATTTTACTCAATGTTCGGTATTGTTGTATTCAACTTCTTTCTATAACAATTGTTTTCATTTCTCTGCATGCATTTAAACTGAAAAAATGCATTTCAAAGATAAATCATTCATTTTGTTTGACTTAAATAAAACACCTAATGGCAATTTAAATCGATGCAGACAATTTTTATATTCACATTGTGTTCCAATACTGCTGTTATTTGTATTATTCAATACATCCAGACTTAAAATGTAACTGTCTTATTTTGCGACTATGTATGGTCTTTAATAACGTAGTCTTTTTATACGTTGTATTTGAAACGTTTTTTATAAAACATTTGGCGCCAAATTGAAGGACTTACAGACGAGCTCTGTCCCATAGATATAGGAAGATGTGGTGTGAGTGCCAATGAGACAACTCTCCATACAAATAACAATTTAAAAAGTAAACCATTATAGGTTAAAGTACGGCCTTCAACACGGAGCCTTAGCTCACACCGAACAACAAGCTATAAAGGGCCCCAAAATTACTAGTGTAAAACCATTCAAACGGGAAAACCAACGGTCTAATCTATATAAACAAAACGAGAAACGAGAAACACGTATATATTACATAAACAAACGACAACTACTGTACATCAGATTCCTGACTTAGGACAGGTGCAAACATTTGCAGCGGGATTAAACGTTTTAATGGATCCAAACCTTCTCCCTTTTTCTGAAACAATAGCATAACATCACAACAAAGAAAAACATACGATAAAATATCAATTGGCAGACTTAACTCAATCAAAAAACGTATGATTAATAGTTGTTTTAAGCTTGTAAAAAATTCAGATAAAGTATGCTAAATAGATATGGGCGCACAAATCTCAGTTAAAAATTAAAAATTATCAGTGAGTAATTAGTAATGCTTATGTTTTTTTTTCAGTTAAGTTCGTCTCAGTGTGTAACTTTCAACTCTCAGTATATGTATTGTTTTAATTCCCAATGTGTGTAAAAAGTAAAATTACAAAAATACAGAACTCCGAAGAAAGTTCGAAATTGAAAGTCACTAATCAAATGGCAAAATCAAAAGTTCAAACATATTAAACGAATAAATAACAACTGTCATATTCATGACTTAGAACAGTCACTTTGTTTTTGGAAAATGGTGGATTACACCTGGTTTTGTAGCTAGCCAAATATCTCACATGTATGACAGTCGAATAAAGTTCCATTATAATGACAACAACGTGTGAAAAAAAAACAATAAACAAGAATAATTGATTTACAAAACACGTTTTGACGGGAATTGCTTGTCATATATTTGATTCAAAAACAATTATCAGACGCTATATAAGATATTTTCCAATTGGCTTCCGAGAAATGAATCCCCTGGTAGCAAAATAACATTTATCTCTTGCACCCATCCGGCATTCAACGTCATTTCAATGCTGAAATGTGGTTGATATTTTCGCATACGTTGCTTCAAAGGTGTCTAAACGATGTAACAGCAACATCGAAGTTATGTTGCAGAAAGTCAATGTTGAATTTTAGTTGCATTTTTATTGTTAAAGTAAGATTGAAATAAATATGTTGTTTCAACGATGTAACAGCAACATCGAAGTTATGTTGCAGAAAGTCAATGTTGAATTTGAGTTGCATTTTTATTGTTAAAGTAAGGTTGAAATAAATATGTTGTTTCAACGTTTAATGTTAAAGTAAGGTTGAAATAAATATGTTGTTTTAACGTTTAATGTTAAAGTAAGGTTGAAATAAATATGTTGTTTTAACGTTTAATGTTAAAGTAAGGTTGAAATAAATATGTTGTTTCAGCGTTTAATGTTAAAGTAAGGTTGAAATAAATATGTTGTTTCAACGTTTAATGTTAAAGTAAGGTTGAAATAAATATGTTGTTTCAACGTTTAATGTTAAAGTAAGGTTGAAATAAATATGTTGTTTCAACGTTTAATGTTAAAGTAAGGTTGAAATAAATATGTTGTTTTAACGTTTAATGTTAAAGTAAGGTTGAAATAAATATGTTGTTTTAACGTTTAATGTTAAAGTAAGGTTGAAATAAATATGTTGTTTCAACGTTTAATGTTAAAGTAAGGTTGAAATAAATATGTTGTTTCAACGTTTAATGTTAAAGTAAGGTTGAAATAAATATGTTGTTTCAACGTTTAATGTTAAAGTAAGGTTGAAATAAATATGTTGTTTTAACGTTTATTGTTAAAGTAAGGTTGAAATAAATATGTTGTTTCAACGTTTATTGTTAAAGTAAGGTTGAAATAAATATGTTGTTTTAACGTTTAACGTTAAAGTAAGGTTGAAATAAATATGTTGTTTCAACGTTTAATGTTAAAGTAAGGTTGAAATAAATATGTTGTTTTAACGTTTAATGTTAAAGTAAGGTTGAAATAAATATGTTGTTTCAACGTTTAATGTTAAAGTAAGGTTGAAATAAATATGTTGTTTCAACGTTTAATGTTAAAGTAAGGTTGAAATAAATATGTTGTTTCAACGTTTAATGTTAAAGTAAGGTTGAAATAAATATGTTTGGTTCAACGTTTAATGTTAAAGTAAGGTTGAAATAAATATGTTGTTTCAACGTTTAATGTTAAAGTAAGGTTGAAATAAATATGTTGTTTCAACGTTTAATGTTAAAGTAAGGTTGAAATAAATATGTTGTTTCAACGTTTAATGTTAAAGTAAGGTTGAAATAAATATGTTTGGTTCAACGTTTAATGTTAAAGTAAGGTTGAAATAAATATGTTGTTTCAACGTTTAATGTTAAAGTAAGGTTGAAATAAATATGTTGTTTCAACGTTTAATGTTAAAGTAAGGTTGAAATAAATATGTTGTTTCAACGTTTAATGTTGGTTGATATGTCGACGATAGAAGTTCGTCGAGAAAAAAAATGTAAAAAGTTATTCATCATCAGTGTTAAAGGGGAACGCATCATAGTTGTATATCGTTTGTTGTTGCATCAACAAAAGTTCACAAATAAGGATGTTGTTATGGAAAATTGTAATCAATGTTGCCTTTTTATCTGTTTGTACAATATATATGTTTCCAAAGACTTATAAGCTCAAACCGACGTCTTACCGGGACGTTTATTAAAATCATAAAAATATAAATTTCATTCATCGAAATATGCTTCAAACTAATTTGTTATTATCCGGAAATATTTTAATCATAGATAAGACACAGCATGTGACAATGAGGCATATACACAACAGATACACGAGGATTGGCACTGCCAATTATCTATTGATAATATTATCAAGTGACATGATGCTGATTAATATATAACTGCGCGTATATGACCGCCCTTCTCACACGCAACAGCGACAAGGAAGTGTGATACAAACACAAGAGATTGTACAATTTTCCTAGACAATATTAGGATCGTTTTCAGGAAAGAATAATTCATAGAAATGAAAGTGATTCCTTAAATTAGTATCCGTTGCTGTATTAATTCTTTGAATGCTTGTGTGATGTTAACAATTTGAGATTATAAATGCACACGTGCATAATATTCTGAAAATCTCACCATACTGCATGCTCTAGAGATATCATTTCTGACTTCAGTGTGTCCATTTTATTTTTTGTTGTACGTTCTAAATTCATGACTTCTTTATACATATGTACTATAATCTAGAAACAGCATACTCAGCCTTCATGATCCTGTCTTTAACACTGTTTAATATTCTACGTAATTGTTAAGTCATGTTTACAAAATAGTATTTGTGTTGTTTTTTTTTCTTCTTCAGGAAGAGGAATGGATGCCTACACAACAATATCGGAAACGGAATTAAAGAAGGAATGTGCACCAGAAAAGGTTGGAGGAGTTTAGAGACTACAATTTATTTTCACGAAAATATTAAAAATAAATTCAGAGATAATTTGTATCTATTTAAGAGATCACCTATTGGCTTTATGAGCTTTTGTCATAACTTGACATCTGTTGTACTGTTTTTATTCAATTATTATAGATATAAGAAGATGTGGTATGAATAACAATGAGACACATATCCACCAAAGTCCAACTGACGTTGAGGTCACTAAACGGACTCCAACAATAACCAAACACCACACCGTATACAAGTAATCCGCGATAACCGCCTGACTATAAAACCACAAACAAATGTTACAGATGAACCAACAACAAGCAACGAATTGCTTATTTCAACATGAAACAATGTTGTTGTAATATTAGGCCTAGGGTGACGCTGTTTTAATGTGAAGTTTTAACCTATATCTAATAGATAAAAAAATCAACGTTGATGCAATGCTAAGAATATAGCGTTGTTTCAACGCCAGATATTTAACATGTTCAACGTTGTGTCAACTTTCAAAACTAACAGTGAACTCAATGTCTTTTCAATGTTAAAGATCAAAGTTCATTCAATGTTATTTCAACGTTCAAATTCCGGCTGGATAGAGCGTTGTCGGGTGTTTTTTTCGACTGATGAGTTTGAATGTCTTTCTGGTACATATTGGTTTCAAATTACACATTCTAGGTACTGATGTTGTTTGTAATCTTAATAATGTGTCATAGTGTTCTTTTTATTTGTCTTTGTATATCTTTAGATTGAACTGCTTTGTCAATTTTTGTAAATATCCTTTTGGCGGTGCGCGGTATTTATACCTCGCAATTGTGTTGATGCGTTATGTTTTTTTGTTGTATTCTTGTTTTTCTTTTTTGCTTATGTGTTATGTCTATGGGGTGTTTGCCAGCCATTTTGTGTTTCTTTTTTCTAATAATGTTAGCGTCACGTGCCCCTTTCCGATAATGTAAGTGTCAAACGCACAATTTTAAATACAGTTAATGAAAAAAAAATTATGTCATTCCTCAGATCGTATTGTGAGCTACTGAACTATTGCATAACAAACAATACAGTTGAACAATAATAAAACCAACCTCCAAAGTCTTCAGGAGGAAATCACAGGTCACATGGTTAATTCTGTTTAGGTAGTGCGTATGAAATGACTAGGGTGAATCAATCATTGTTAAATACTTTTATACAGATTAAGTGAAAGTTTTATAAAGGTTTGTTATCTATGTACATGTACATGAAGCTAACAGCAAATTGCACGGGCATCAAACAGGCCATAAGAGCAGGACAAAAAATACAACATGTGTTGCATATCATCTTTCTCGAGGTTTTGAGCTCACACCTGATTAATAAATCAAGAAACATCAACACCAAAACATGAACAACTGTCGGATAGAAAAACATACCACTTATGCAAAAAAGTCGAAAATCATAAAATACTATATCTTTGGCTTACACTGTCCAGTCAATGTAGGGACTATACGTAGACAATAGTCCCGTGTCTTATACCTATAGGACAGCTTCGGACGATAAAAGTTATGAAGTTTCCTTGAAGAATTATAAAATGTTTTCATATGATATATGCTATATGATCATTTTAACCAGAAAAGTCTGGACAAAGTAATATAAAGCTTTTATAAGTTAATGGTTGATTGATCGTGTGTTTAACGCCACTAATGTGCTATTATGTGGTGGTCAGCTTTTATTGGTGGCGGAAGACGAAGTGCCCTGAGATAATCATCGACCTTCGGTAGGACAACTGACGATCCTAGTCAATTAAGATTTTAGTCGAGCGCACCTGGTACGTGCGGGATTAAAACTCCCAATTTCAATGCTGATTGGCTAGTGCATTAGTCGTTCGACTACTTGGACCACTCGGCCACTGAGGCCCTTTTTGTAAGTGAAAGGATCGTAATGGCACAAGAATATGATATATCAAAATCAACACTATTACATAATAATCCATTAACCTTACAACCAGGAAACATTCATGCCCTGAATTTGTCAAAACGGTATCCGAGAAGTATGTACAATTGTCTCGGGTGCATATATCATATATGAATTGACAGTTACACCAAGGCCCTATTCATACCTTGACCAATATTTGATTTTAAGCATATTAGAATGATTTATTGATTTATTCGCTTTTGTAAAAAAAAATGCTTTGTGTATGATTATCAGACGGTTAGTATGCGTCACCATTGTTTTTTTTTATTAAATTTACAGAAAGATGCAAGCCAAGTCAAAATAAATAGAAGCAATCACTGTTTATGTTTACAAGTGGACACCAGAAAAATGAAGCCATTCATTCAACATGTATATACGAACAAATAGATTTGAACTAGCTGTCAGATAACTGCGAGTACTCTCAGATCTGTTCCTAATGTCTTTTTGTTGTCGGGATGTACAAGTACCCGCCTACGTCCAATTGTATGTGTGTCCATCTGACGAGTTAAGCCTTTTTTAACTGATTTTTATAGTTCGTTCTTATGATGTTCTGTTATACCACTGTCCCAGGTTAAGGGGAGGTTGAGATCCCGCTAACATGTTTAACCCCGCCACATTATTTATGTATGTGTCTGTCCCAAGTCAGGAACCTGTAATTCAGTGGTTGTTGTTTATGTTTTACATATTAGTGTTTCGTTCATTTTTTTACATAAATAAGGCCGTTAGTTTTCTCGTTTGAATTGTTTTACATTGTCATGTCGGGGCCTTTTATAGCTGTCTATGCGGTATGGGCTTTGCTCATTGTTGAAGACCTTACGGTGACCTATAGTTGTTAATGTCTGTGTCATTTTGGTCTCTTGTGGACAGTTGTCTCATTGGCAATCATACCACATCTTCTTTTGTATATTATAAGATGTAAGTATAGTATTAACTTCAAATGAAAGAGGTAGGAGTTAGAGACATCCTTCATTTTTTTTACAAAAAAATATAAAAACTAAGGAACAATACCAGTTACATATTAGGTATGTCAAACGGAGGATTATATTTAAAATTGAACTAGAACTACTTTTGACAGTGGGAAGTCGTTCGGGTCTGAAAAAAAGACCGAATGAAGGTCAAGTCATGGCCTCCTTTGGTGAGTTTAAAAGATGCATAAGTTGCGAGTGTCTTTTATGGACACATTTTCAAATTTCAACAAGTGCTGCCTTGAAACTTTTTTTTCTTCCTCCCTACTTAATTAAAGAGGTTTTGTTTTTTTATTTGGAATATTATTTCCTGTCTTTTTGGTTATATTTCATTGTTTTCATATTGAAAACAATCTATCTGTGTTGGTCCATGTTGAAGTGGTAACTAGTCAAGCAAATGATCTCTGTTTAATGATATATGAATTAAATCCGTTTTTATTTTATTGATCGCTACTTAAAGAGGTTCTTGTTGGTAATTTTATTTGCTGCCTTTTTGGCTATATTTCATATTTTTAATACTGAAAACAATCTATCTGTGTAGGTCCATGTTGAATATCCTGATGTGCTAATTATCCGACCAAATGATATTTGTTTATCATTATATGCATTTATTCCGTCTTTATTTTTATAACCACGAATCATATCTCTGGCCTTTCATTGAAACTATGCTATGTAGGCAACGTTTCGGGGGTTATTTCTGAAATGTTTTGATTCCAGGGAAACCTTTATCAGAGACCATCCCTTTTTTAACAGTTTCCCCTGAAATATGTGACATTGCTATCCTTCAACACATCTTCAATCTCTGAAAAAAATATGTTTTCATAAAGAATGAAAGACAGACAAAAAATACCAGAAGGACAGTCAAAATCATAGATTGAAAATAAACTAGCAACGCCATGGCTAAAAATAAAAAGGCAAACAGACAAATAAGGTGACGGACAACTATTTTTTAAAACAAAAGTGTCTGAAACTGTTTCTCTATTTAAAAAAGCAAATATTGGTTGGATATTTGAAAGTACACTCATAAAAAATTTGAAAAAAAAACACGTTTAATGATTTAATGCGTCCGAAGCGCTTTACTGCATTTCTAAGTACCGAAACTGTTGAAGAGCTATATGTCAAAAATACCTAAAATAATAGCCAAATTCATCTAAAGTCAACTTTGCATGAAGGAGTTGAAACCCTAGTTACTTAATCATTTCAAAATTTATAAACGGATGATGGTGGACATGTTTGGTTTCCGTTCGAGCTTTTGTTTTTAGAGAAGCAAGTTCGTGTTGCTGAGTCTTTATTTTGTTATGTCTTATGTAGTTACATGTTGTCTTTTGTGTTTTTGTGTCATGGCGTTGTCAGTTTTTATTTAGATTATGAGTTTTATTCCCATTGATAAACACTTTAATTGGTCATTTTCTCCAGTTTATATTATCAAAAAATTTCTTTAAAGTTGTTGACTGTAACATTATTTTTTATGTGTATTTCCAAGTTCTAAAATTTAGAAGATTAATGATTTGCTCTTAATTATAGTTTTTTATAAGTGTTTTAAATCGATACTTATCTGCAATAGTTGATAAGGAACATCATACCCTTTCTGAGCACCTGCGAGCATTCCTGTATTGATTTTTTTTTTATCGTGTCGCTCTTTTCTTTACCCATGTTGCTTAATGTTGTATAGACCATGTAGACTGGTGTGTTTAATTTTTCGTTTTTCTTTTCTTATTTACTTGGTATAGTCTGTTTTCTTCAAGTTATAGATTTTGATTGAAACATTTTATATTCCTTCTCATTTTTATTGAGTCAACTCATTCACCAAAACATAGAATGTAAAAAAAATCAGTCATAACTCAGTGATACAATCCTAACCCAAACAGTTTTTATTTACAAGACACAAACCGCAAACATATGTAACAATGACACAATCTACACAAAGAGTGCAATAAATATATATATGTTACAGGAATTTTCTATATACTTTAGGCATTTTACAAATGCCTGAAAACTTCAGGCATTTTCTAAAATTCCTGCAAGACTCAGTCATTATACATAATGACTAAATTTTTTAGGCATTTTAGAGAAATTTAACCAAATTTTGCCGCCATCATCATTAGAGTATCTTGTTTAAAAAATTCTGTCCCATTAATCCCCGATTGCGAAACAACATAGCCAACATGGCTATAAAGGAAAAATAGGGGTAAAATACAGTTTTTAGCTTAATATATCTCAAAATTCAATTCATGTAGAGCAAATCTGACATGGGGGTTAACAAAATCATCATGTTAAGATCTATCAGACCTGACATTTTCAGATGATCAGACAACAGGCTGTTTGGTCGCTGCCCCTGAATTGGTAATTTATGAACATTTTGCAGTTTCCGGTTATTATCTTGAATATCATAATAGAGAGAAAGATAAACAGCAATAATGTTCAACAAAAGTAATATAAACAATAAAGGATGTACTTAAGTGAGGTTAGGTGAAAATTAATAAATTAAGAAGTTAAAATTTATACTATAAGCTGGTAGAGCATCATTTAAGGATAAAAATAAGCTAAAAATATTGATAGGTCATGGACCTCCTTTTCGAGATAATTGAGATTTAAAATATGGCGGGAAAAGACTGACTCGGACTTTTACCTTATATCTGCATTGGTATTATTGGGTCTCTAAATAAAAAGAAAGAAAATTAAGAATCTTCTAAAATTTTGGCAAATGACCTTTCAAGAGGTATTAAATCTTATATGAAAAAATAAATGGGTGTTATGGGGCAAACTATTTTACATTGTTTTGCATGGAAAAACACCAAGAAGTCCGAACATTTGACATAATTTCCAAAACCTCACCTAAGAACATCCTTAAGTCAATTATCAATCAACCCCCTTGAGGAGATATTGCCCTTTCAATCAACACTTTCTGCACGTTAAGAACTCTATGGTTGTTCTGCAGGGGGGATTTTCTGTTCCTGTCCTAAATACCTTCGTTTCAATTGCAAGCTGCAGTCTAAATTGCATTCAGGTAAATCCACTATAGAAATAACCAAAACGAATTGTAACCAAATTATTCACGTCTTAAAATTGCATGACATATTTGCGACTTATGCAAAAAAAAAACCAAAATCAGCAATTAAAAACGATTTTTTTCTCTATTTCATATGTTCACTTTTATGATTTTACTGTTTTGAATCTATATTTTCTAAAATTTCGATTGCAATTTTTTTTCTTATGACAAAACAATTTATCCTTCTTCAATTTTGAAAACAATAATCATAAATTCACTATTGGTATCTGAAATACAAAGTGAGTACGTACTTAACGTAGTTTCACTGATGAGAACATATCATAAAAGATTTCCAATCTGGTTTTTGGAGAATCAATTAATTCTAACGAACCACTAATTATTTTTTGCAAGATTTTTTTGTCCACTTCTGTCATAAGCATCTCAATGATATCCTCCTTTTTTGCCTGAAACTCAACAGGCAATTTGTGGAATTTTGCCACAAAATTTCAGTCATTTTACAAAATGACTAAGTATTTTTAGTCATTTTGTATAATGCCTGTCAAGGTTAGGCATTTTTTAACTTGCCTGAAAATTTAGCCATCTAAATTTAGAAAATGCCTGTAACATATATATATACACAAAATAGAAACAATTCAGCATGCTTTTATTTACATGGTAACATTTTTCAAACGTGTGCAATAATTTCACGATCTACAGCAATAGTGCAAAATAATGACATAAACAGCTACATTGGAACACAATATTCTCATTAATTTTATACAATTTTACAGATAGATGTTATGAAATAATCTACAACATAGATTTGCTCATTATTTGTCTGATACTCTATGAAAAAATGTTTTTCTCAGAAAACTTTGTGGAAAACGAAAAAAGTAGACAATTAGTTAAAACATTCTACACCTAAATCTACAGAACCCGTAGAGTATAGTTAATGATAGGATTCTAAACAATGTGAATTGTCTAGTTCTGGTTTCACCATGGGATATTATCAAAGTCACAAACAGTCAGTTTATGTTTATACCCGAATCTCTAAAACAATGAAACAATAAAAGAAATGAACATACATTGATTCTAATGACAAAGGATATAATAGACCATGACATTAACATGATTAAGGAAATTTGAAGTCACTGAAAATACAAAACAGAAAGTTAGAGAAACAACACAACACTTCATTTAAAAAGTCGAGGCCATGTCCCCCTGAAAAGTTTGCTGTTACTTCTCTACGAGTGGCACTTAACATGTTGTAAAAGGAATAATGAAGTGGTATAAAAGTAATCGTATGGGGTTCCAATATGATACGACACAAATAACAAAGTACAATTAGTGATGACCAACGTTTTGATCATTTCAGCCAGATCAAGTAAATTAAATGTCCAAACTACTTTCATTAAAAAATAGAAGATGTGATATAATTGAAAATGATGCAACTCTAACCAGAGACCATAATTATTAATGAAGATTGATAATACAGATGCCATAACAAAAAAGAACGTTTGGCTGCTTATAAATATGACTCCAATGTCAACACCATGATTGACAACAGAGTTAACGTTTTAAGTTTCACATTCCTTAAATTCACAGTACACTAAGATAGTAAGTTTACAATTGACTTAACATAAGATCTTTCTGTTGTTGGTCTTTTATATATAGATGTATTTAAACAATTCGTACGAAAAGGTTCCAAAATGAACCATAACCAATACTCACAATGGAATAATTGCCTGTGTATGTTATACCACCTCTTCTGACATTGAAAATAATGCAAACATATAGTAATAAAACTATCATCATGTAAATTAACTAAAACGACTTTTACTAAAAACTTTTCATACAATTTAACACAAAATATTTGTGTTACTTTCTTTCTTCTTTCTCATAAGAAAATTTCAACTGACAACATGCTCTGGTACTTATTTATCATGTGATCATTTTTTTTCCAGAATATTTTGTATTGCTTCTAAAGTGGCATATGTTACAAAACAAAATAAACACAAGAGTGCATACGCTGAAATATCTCTCCTGCTTTACTGACATTTGATTTTACATTGAAAGACTTAAAGATAAAGGTTTTACAAAACAAAAAAGCGTTACAGAAACTTAACATTTTTAAAAATCTATGACAATGGGGTCAATGTCAGATAAAATGTGCCAGACAGACATATACACCTCATTGGCAATCATACCGCATCTCCTTATTTTTTTATAATTATAATTTTTTTGTATACACCAACTATAGTTGACCTATTACATATGCTTATTGAAATGAACAAATGAACAATACATATAATGTCAAGGTCAGATGATACCTGCAAGACAGACATGTGCGCCTTACAATTATTCCATACATAGCTGACCTATTGCTATTATGTTTGAAAAACAGACCAAAACACAAAAAAATAACATTGACCATTGAACCATAACAAAAAGTTCAAGGTCAGATGAGACCTTCCAAACAGACATGTTC